>LQRL01011809.1:0-14571 GCA_001703475.1 Hydroides elegans | reverse complement strand
CAAACCCCCCCCCCCCCTACTACCCGCCACCTCCCTCCCCCCATCCCAATTATTTTTATCTTATTTTCGTTGATTTCACTAATTGTTCTATGTTCGATAACATATGGTTTTTACTTGGCGAAATATAGCCCTAACGAAATATATATTAGTTTGTATCATATTATTTATACAAGCCTTTCGCCAACATTCATACTTCGTATCATTCAAACTCACCGGACATATCTGGCATACATGAGTATTTACACCAAAATAGAAAACAACTACATTTCAAATATATACATTATAATATCTAACATCATAATATCACAAATATATTAACTAGCACCTGAGATCAATTATTATCAAGGATGTCCGTTTTTGGCGTATCCAAATTGAATATTTATTGAGGGTTCGTGAAATCATATTCATTAAAGAATATTTCCATAATATGAACATAGTGGTATAGCTTGAGTTAACAAATGAGTAGAAAGCATATAGACTGAATCAGAAATGGAATGCAATCAAAATCTGCAGATTATATTGTCACTGAGTTTAAAACGAAAACCGAGCTAAATATGTCAAAAAGCGTTTTAGAAGCGGCATCTTTGATTTGAAAGCGAGTATTCCATATTTCTTTACGTAAGTGTTATGTTTAATGTTACGCCGCGTTACCCTTCCCTTCAGGAAGTAGAACAGTATGGCATTGGATTCAAAAACATAAACCTATTTAAACATTTTTTGCGTAGTTCAAATAACAACACTCTAAATGAGTACATTGTGGATAAGTAAATTTCTCTAAAAACAGTTATGTTTGTGCCATATGCGGAATCGACTCTAAACATATTTGTTGATAATAACTTTTAATCATATTGATTTTATGAAGAACCCCATCATAATCCGGGCACGCAATTGATTTTCCCAACTTATTAACTTAAAAATTAACTATATGATTGATATGACAAATTTATCACCAGTTATTTTTACGACTTTGGCTATGTTCACTTTCGAACCCTTCGGCGGCATATGTTATCAAAAAATTAATATCGCAGTGGTAGGCAAAAATATTAAAAAAAAAAACATGAAAATATCCATGAATTTGCGAACATATCACATCATCACGATATCCTCACTAAATTTTGTAGCGAGCCGTCCAATAAAAACCAACTTACGAAAGTCGTTAGTAATAAACTTAACGTCAATGAAAAACCGTTCACTTTTATAGAGTTTGAACTGTTTGGTAACGTTGTCCCAACCACTGGGTTTCGCTTTGGTTTCGTATTTTTCAGTCTGTGTATCGTTGTAGTAGATACTGTAGTAGTAGAATGCGGGGTTGAGGTGGTACTGGGGTTGTGTTGAGGAGGAGGGCGCTTAGTGTCTGGATCGTGGAGGTTGCAGTCTGGCTTGAAACGGAATTGCAGATAGAATGGATCCTGAAACAAACGAGAAGAAAATATGATACATAGTTAAATAAGTAGTTACTATAAGTTGTTAATATGAGCTGTTACCTATGTAGTTACTTATATATTATGCCCTACTAATAGTTCACATTCGTTCGGTGTGGATATGATCAAAATGAAATATGCATAGAAACTGAGTTCAATTAATTCATATTACAAGAATTTTCAACTTGTTAACAGATCTTTGGTCTTTGAGAATTTCTTTATTTCATATATCAAATTCATGTATCGAATGGTTAAACTGGTGATTCACCATACACCTGACCATTAGTCATTAAATTTCACTTTCATTCATTGATATGGCAATTAAATGAAAATCATGTTTATATTGATGAAGTGATCAAAAACCAAAAAGTATCAAATGAATTTATTCATCATGCTAGTCATCATTGCACAAATGTATTTGTCTGAAATTGTTGTTTAGTTATTCAAATGCATCTTGATAATGAGCTAGTTAGTTCGAGTGCAAGTTACTACATATACATTTATTGATTAAGAGATTAAGAGCAATAGGTTATGAAGTTGATGAATAAATATCGCATCTGCTAATAATGTATTTTAGCTTGTAATTCTAGTACGATCCATATGAGAAATGTCTTTCCGAACTCATATGTTCAGCTACCAAGAAATTATAAATGATTTTCTCTCACACTTCCCGTCTCGTTGATTTCTAAACGTTGATTTTCAACAATCACCCCATAGATGGGAGGGGGGGGGGAAGTATAGTTTCTTGCATGACAAATAAGACTTGGTTCCTTTTTCTCTCACCTGAAACGCTTTGTCAATGAGTTGTGACATAGTCTTTCCTCCGTCGGCCCCGCATTTCTCAGTCAGGATATCTTCGTAGCAATGTTCGATTTCCTTGAGTGCCCTACATAAAAGAGAAAAATGGAAGAAAAATCATAAAAATGAATGGGTGTTTCACATGCTATGTGACGCGACGGTTCTCTTTTTTTCATATATTTTTTTAATAATTAGGTCTTTCTCTTATTATTCATTGCTTGTTGTGATGTTTTCCGTGTCTAGGACGTGCGTGTTCGATTAAGGAATAAAAGCTGCTAAAAAGACGGAGTAGGTATGATAATTGAGAGTCGGAAATTTGTAAATTTATATCTTCTATCAGGGCCGATATTAAGATATTAAGATTCAAGCCCAGTTTGTGTGCTTTGCTAAATTGATATGGTTAAATATTGCGGAGTAGGTGGTTAATGGAAAGTTCGGAAATTATTGTAATGATATGATTAAGTAGCCTTGATATTTTTATGTGGTTTGACCTTCATTTAAAAGCAATAACTGGTTTGTACTAACTAATGTATGTGTTGAATATTCATTAGCAAGTAATGATATAGGTTAATATTGCTTTGCAATGACTAACGATGCTACACAATGAGTAATATATTCATCTAAACACTACATATTGTAATTACACTAATCATCCAATTAAGTTAATTTAAATGTTATATTTGCGTATCAATAAATATAAATATTATTTAACTAAAGTATATGTTTATAACGGAAAAATATCCAAGGAACACCGAAAAGACGTGACTTCATACACGTTCATCAATTGCATGTGTGTGATTTTTTATGTTGCAGTTATTATTATACAAACTGCCGTTGAATTATAAACGTGTTAAGCTTGAAGAAAAGTGTATGCTGCAAATGTACAATACAATATCTACATCGAATAACAACACATAAAGACACATACCTAGACCAGCATATTATATTTATGTGGCAAAATATAAACTTCATTTATTCATTTATTTAAAACGTTTATTTATTTATTTTAAATATATATTTTATTATATGTCTAACAGTTACCTACCCCCTGACTTGGCGTGTCTCAGGCATATCAGTGAGGCAGAAAAACTCGTAGGACGTCAGATTGTAGAGGTTCTCCAGCAGGCCCTCCCAGATATGGTTGCATCTTGAAAACGTGTCGTTGGCCAATACTTGGCGGTAGCACTGCATGTTGTCGATATAAGCTGCAAAAGAGAATAAGTAACATGTGCTTATGAATTGCTTATATTTTGCTAACAAGTATGTTTAAAACATTTCGTTGCATCTTGAACATGTACAACACCAGACATACTTTGTATATGTATTCCAATAATAATACCCATTACATGCATGTCTTGATTCTAAGAAATATGTCTTGTGACATTCACCAAGACAATATCACTTTTATTAATTTACAGGTGACACCTTCAATATTTAAGAACATCCAACGAGTACAGAATCTTGCATTCATCCCTGTAACCCCTGTTAGCGACCCTTTCGCGAAATTGCAATATTTTCACGAAATGGGTGTTATTCTTTCAAACACTTTTCAAACAAACCCTCTATATAATAACAGCGGAAGTCGGCGTTTTCAACGCAAATAATCGATGTTGTTTCGAAAACTAATAAATGTATTACAGGCATTGTTTGCATCGGCGAAACAGACTTTCCTATGGCGTTATTATTACAATGCATCCTTGTGGGGTCTGTATCAACAGGACTTATTCATTGAAAAGCGGTAAAAAGACCAAATAAAGGGGATGTTGAAAAAGGGCGGTTTAAAGTTCAATTTGTTTTCATTTGTCTTGTATTTATTGACTTTCCATTGCTGAAACAGCTAACAGAGGGTCTCAAATATCCCTTATTGGATAGAATCAACAATGTTAAATGCCCCTTTTTCCTTTCCTTTAACCATCTTAACTATCAAGTAACATGTTTGATATATTGTATCTTCTTCTATTGCAAAAGTATTTCCCTATATTATTGCTTTGCATGTTTAACCGCATTATTATTGTTGTAAAGTTATAACATCGCTTCATGCATGAATTGTCAAAGATCAAACAACGATTATTCTATGTTTGTCTTAATATCAGAAGCGATATAAATATGTAATTGAACTTGATAATAACTATTACTTTTGCGCTTCATTATTTGTAATAAAATAAGCTAAAGCATACATAGCAAAATGATTATTTCATTAGCATTTAGATTAAGATGTATCCTATAAAATGTATTTAAATTGCAAAAGGTTGAAGTTTAGATTAAAAGGTCTGATTGCGCTTATTTAAACGTTTTTCACAAAGAAATGCAAAAAAGATAAAAGTCCTTAATTGGGTCATTTAATAGGGGATCTTTTACATTAAGTCAGGTGTATATAATTATCACTTATATGTCACTCATAATTTAAAGGGATAATTAGAGTTTGGGACATGTCCAAGGAAAATACCAATTTATTTTGAACCGTTCAGAGAACATACTCGATAAACCCGATCGATAAATGTACAGGAACCATGTTAATCACAACATTGCATCACGACGTTGCAAAAAATGTATACAGCACTGTGAAACGTCAAAAGGTAAAAAAAAATAAGGCCGCAGTTACATTTAAGCAGAAAGAATCATTTCTAAACAAGAAAAATAGATAACACTTCTTTTTTTTTCAGGCCAATCTTGCTATAAAGCATAAGACCACGCATTCCAATGGAAAAAAAAACAAGTCGCGTGAAATAAGCTGTGTTTTTATTTGAAATTTAATCGCGACCTTAGATTGTAAAATTATAGACTCTATGTATCTACTAATAGACTCTACTCACATTTCTTGTGCCCATTGCAGATGTAGTCCATCTTGAGCATATACGACCGCAGATCTGCATTGTAATCCAGAATATTCTTCACTCCTTCTGGACAAGACTGCCGGATGTCGTCGAAACAAGCTTGATACCGCGTGAATGACCTGCAACAATAAATTAGTGAATTATAATTCAACGAATTTACTCTTGTGATAAATATAATCGTGCCATTTTGCGATAAGCTTAGGATTATTGGTCATGTGACTTATAATCAATATTGATGCAAAAGAACCTAATTGTACTCAATATGCATCCAAACTGCACCCTGTATCTTACTGAATATAGCTGCTCATTTTATGCTATTATATAGATTATATCACTAGACTCTTTATAGAATCTACGTATACATCAATATCCAAACTTACGGGTGAGTTGAAGTTTCTTCCTCGAGCCTATTATATATCATCATGTTTCTGTTTGTAACTATTATTTATTCGTTATCTTTATTAATTTCATATTTATTCCTTCTACCTGCAGCTGAGTTTGAGTTTCTTTCTCGAGTCCTCCACAATCAGATCGTTCTCGTGATAGAAATGCAGTATGGTTTCGACCGGATGCAGCTCTGTGCACTGCTGGATCTTCGTGGTCATGTTCGTCGGACACTGCTCGTTGTAGCGGAACGCTGTGGAAAAGAAGAACATATTCATCAGGTGTGTATATATATGTCTTAAGTACGAACACATGGACCAAGGAGGGACAACTGAAAAGTACTTAGAGATTCTAGTGATTAGACTATCGAACTCACGTCTCTATACGATTACATGTCCTGAGCTTCAGAGTCTCGTTAAAACAGCGGAGGATGGAGCAAATACAATGGATAATACAACAATAAAATTCAATTAAATAAAAGAGCTAGATATATTTCAAGCGTCTTATCACAATGCGTTGGCAAAATTACCCCCTTAATGAAACCTTTAAAACAGTTGCAGGACCATGTCGAATTTGACTGATTCGATGTCACATGACATTTAACATCTTAATTTGAATGCCCTATATATAGTTTACATTAATTTGCATACAATAGATAAGAAAACAATATATGTCAAATACAATATAGCCGTGATATTCGATCCAGGGAATAACGTCAAAAGGGGAAACGGAACTTTAAACAATGTAAATTGCCGTATTGTTCAGTTCTCCCTTGATACTAAACAGAAGCATCCTTTCATCATATAACCGTGTGAAAGCAATTAGATCCAACGTACTACTGTTTCATTGCGATATACTAAACGATTTTGAAAACTGTATCGGCCCGTTCAGGGCTGCAGCGGAATTCGGCCATATTGTACAAATTGATGATATAGTCCTAGATTACCCTAGACATGCAACAAATTTGAGAAGATGTAACTGGGGGAAATTAGATGGGGTATCAATAAAGTGATGTATACTTTAGCAATGCTATATTTTAATGATACGCTATGTTTTTGCAATATCGCTCGGATGAAAAGAGGGTGCTACCATATATTCATATGATATGAAATAAAGGATATTGTGCATAAAAATACAAATTCAAGATATCTTTTGTTCCCAAAATACAAACACCAAAACCTACACCATATTCCATCAGCCCTTATCCATGGAACCTTATTTGTTATGGCAACGGTTCAATTCTTAATTTCATTTCGGTATCAATGCTCGGCACTTTCTGACATATATATGTGCTTTAAGTCGTGCTTATAGTTAGCACTTTTGTGCATGGATCCCGTCTAATAAACGAGGTAAGATGTGCATCATAATGCACTTTAACAGACAAATGTTTATAATTAGGGTTGATATTTTGACTTTAAAAATAAATAAACGTTTATTTAACAAATAATTAGCACGGTGGTATGTGGTATGCGTTATCATATTTTTGAATATTTGCAACACTGGCGTTTACATTACAGTTGCATGTCATAAAAACAATGCTTCTGTGAAATTATGTTTCAGGAAAATATTTCAAAAGTAAATTGATTATCTTATATTAAGGTTAAGACTATTTTGTGGTATTGAAATAAGTGCCTAGATTTCAAACCAAAAACGATTATTTATAATTTAACAGCTTCACCATAAAGCCACGGATTATCTTTTGAAGTAAAGGGAATTATGCTGATTACAATAAGACATGTAGTATTTTTTTATTGGGTAAAAATAACATTACAATAATATTTGCTTTATTTCGTAAACTGCTTTTTCAATAAATCCAATGACTGTTGAATATTCACAGTGTCTGATCCAGATTATTCTAAAACGGGATATCAACACACATATATTGCGCCAAAACGGGGGAGGGGGCGCCTTTTTTTCGTTTGGTATAATATATAAGAACTAACGGGCCGAATATATTCATATGAAGATCCTCCCATGATTCATGATTTTCCAATTTGTTAATGTATATTTGGTGTTGCCTATTTACCTTCGGAAGTGTGCGACTGGTTTTCTCGCATCATATAGCACTTGTGTTTCCGCTGATCTACTTTGGCGAGGGAGTCGTAGAAACTCGCCACCTCCTCGCCACAAGCCGAGGCGATCAAGCTGGTTTCACAGTCCAACTTCTCTTTCATGAATCTGAAAACGAAAACAAAAATAATGATAATACTTATATAATAAAAAACATATAAGTAAAAAAATAAAAGTAACCGAAATAACTGGATCTCCAGGTAGGCCAAACTCCTCTATGCTATGTGGCAATGGGAATGTTACACGAAATGGTGTGATTTATACTTGCCGACCGCTGTGTTTTACGATATGAAAGAACATAGACAAATTTGGATAAATTGCTTGTATTTTATTTCATATTATTGTATGTTTACCTTTTGTTTATGTTATAAAACAACAAGTACAAGTGATTACTGTTATTTTAATGTTAATGGTTCGACCAATGGTTCAACCTAAGCTCGAGCAGATTTGTTTTCGTGATGACTGCCATAATAAAGGTTAGGAAATCCATCATATCATATTCTATAAATTATTTACGCTTTGTTGGCATCACAGTCAATTCAGCAAGTGCTGACCGACAGGAGTATTGTATTTTAGTAGTACATAGTAAACCGGTTACTGAGTGTGATACATGTATGTGCGTTTGGATTATAGCTTTTACTTATAAATTTGGGAATGCATCACAATATTTATCTGATTAATATGCATCTCATGATCAGAAATTATGTAATCATAACGGTCAAATGATACTATGTTATTTTCCTTCTGCAAGGGCAAATAGTTTCAGGTATGATCACAATATCAATGCACCCGATTGCGTATCATGTATCACCATAACGAATCAATGTAGAATTAACGTTGACATTTAATTATATTCAAACCAAGAGATTCATATAGAAATGATGGATTTCTATGAGAAATGTCAATCGAGGTTATTTCAATAAAATAGATTCACAATGGAATGCATTGTAGTAAATATAATAGTGACCTAGACCAGAGCAAAGTGTAAAGAAACTATCGGTTTCAATGCAATGTTACACCCGTAATCACAACAAAACATATATCAGATAGGTAAATTCTATAATTATTGGTTTTCATATCTCACATTCGTGCGTTAATAATTGGGCGCAGCTTTAAGGCTGCCATCCCAAGGACTGGATTTCCAAACACAGGTATTATACGTCATGTGCTTTAGCGACAATGGGTGGCAATGGTTAGGCCCATTATACAAAGAGAATTGCAATAATCCAAAATCATAATCAAAATCCAGATCTTATAATCAATATTTGAATCGGACGAAACTATACCGAATCAACATTACACTACCATTAAAGTTCCGGGGACGATTACATAAATTTGTTTTACCCGGAGTATACGGTATACATGGGAAAACCATTAACAAATGCCACGCATCATTGAAAATATGGGCATGCACGTTTAACAATCTTTATATTTTTCGCCGAAATTCCTTAATGAAACCTTGTATTAAGCTGCTAAGCAGGTGTAGTCGTACTTTCACCATGCAATGACTTTTAACGACAAATTGCAAGGATTCGAATAACGCCAAAGTCGCAATCGATTGCACCATCGCACGCGTTTTTAGTTTTTTTTTGTAGCAAACGTATAAATGATGAACGAACATATAGAAGCGCGTGTTTTACTATGCATACACGATAAACGCATAAACAAAAACCATTAAACGCTATTGTTTAAACGTTTAAAACAAAAACTCATAAAACATAAATGTTAAAAGCATAAACACAAACGCAATCCTCTAAGAAGAATTAAAGACCGCGCCTCATGGTATACTTGTTTATACTTTCATTTCCAGGTTTGTTGTTCTATCTTTATAAATCAATAAAAAATCATTTTGGAAGTGATATTAAGCGGGAAAATATTAAAAGTAAAAAAAAAAAAACATTTTGAACAAAAACCAGATGACAACGGTTTTATCAGAACAACAGATTGTTGTAAACCATATTTTCAAACCTTAAAAAATGGGGAATTCGGGAATCAGAAATGTGTATTTACTGTAAAAAGAACAATCTTGATATAGATGATACACTAGTTCATGCTTTGATTGAATGCCAGGTAACACAGAATTGGTTACAGTCTGTATATGCTGCTCTTAATTGTATGAAATTTCAGGGATTAAGTATGGAAGAATTTTTGTTTGGAACAGATGATAAGGCAGTAAATATGTTGTGTATTATCGTTAAATTGTACATATGCGAAATACGTGGTCAAGAGAAACAATTTTTTTATTGAAAATCTATTAAAAAGAATCTTGATATGTATAGCTGCAGAAAAAAAATTACTCAGCGAAAAATACTTTCCTATTAAATGGAAAAACCATACGACACTTGTTAATTCTAGCTGTAAATATGTATCAATCATTGAGCCGTAATAGTACTATCATAAGAGGCTTTTTATTATGTATGTTATGGTCACTTTAAATTTGTTTAGAGTATTCTAGAAGCGTTTTGTGTTGTCGTCTTTTCGTCTCTGTATTGTCTTTGTCACCCGTCTGTATGAATGTAAATGTTCTATATATAAAAAATGCAAAAAATACAATAAAAACAAAAAAAAATATTTGTGCTGCATTTTTGTTATTTTCCTTTGTAATCCTTTTTTATACATTGACGTAAATATGAAATTTTGAATTCCTCGAATTGGAAAATTGTATGTGTGAGACTTTTGCCGTTTCCCATAAATCATAAAATAATTAGTATAATTTAGGGGGCAGAGCAAACAGAATTTATAAGATACACAAACACGAATAAAAATAATGTAAATTGCAACAACAATGCTATGTAATAACTGCCGACGATTAACTACCACCATAACAAAGCAATTTCAGTTTAAATTTCGGGTATTTCCTCTTTCTTCCATTTGCCATACATAAGACTTGATTTAAAGATTAAACACAACAATACAAGTTAATGAAACCATGAAATTGTTTCGGGGTAAAATAGGTCGAAAATGTTTCTAGACATGCAGTGTATTCCTGATAAGAACACCTAACGTTGGAAATACCAGGTAATTTCACAACGAAATCGTCAGACATAAGATTACATTTTTGTAATGCGAAGTTATTGTTCATCATAACTTGTTTTTTTACATGATCCTATGCTCTAGAACCTTTAAATATAATCCATAGCATTTTGTCGAAATAAAGTTGGTTGTATTTCGACGTTTCCTTGGCACATAGGAAAAAAATGATAGTATTCCGTGGCTGCTAAGAAATGTATGTGCGTTTATGCGTTTATCGTTGTCGCGTATGTGCGTTTATCGTTGTCGCTTATGCGTTCAGTGTTTAGTAGTTAAAGACTTAAGGCGTGTTCACCAAAAATTAAAAGCGCAAACTATAATGCGCTTATCGGGTCAGCAAAATGGATATACTTCTATGTTTTTATACCAAAAGGGGGTTGACTTCAAAGCTAATAACTTGTGTTTTGAGCTTTTTCGGAGCGGGTGAACGCAGCCTTATGTTTATACATTTACGCTTGTGCGTTTCGCATATACGCAAAAATATTCAAAATATACGAACCTGCACTTGCCATGCGTCTTTTGTTCAATGTTGAAGTCGTACATTTCCTGACACAGGTTCATGTAGATGCTCTTGTGCTCTTGCTCCATGCATTCCATGTTCTTATTGCACTCTGTTGAGAAAAAAAACCAGAAAGTGTATTATTACTGCTCTTGTTGAGGGAAGGGATGCATATTCAAATATAAGTAATGGTGTCTTATTTCTAGTTAATGCCCACACGATCCATAAAATACGCTAATCTTAACTTAAATTCTAAAAACAAAGAATCGAAGAGAAGCATATTCAAGATTGAGTGAACAGCAAATCCGACGTTTTGACGGAACATGGGTACAATTTATTATCTGTTTCTATCAGACATATCGCCGGTTGCAGTTCACGGTGTTAGTCCCAAACAGCGCTTGAGTCATGACCCATTAATATCAAAAGTGTTCACAAGTAAATATGTATGAACATAGACCACCTGATGAGAAACACGCATTTTCCTGAAATACTCAACAGTGGCTTGGTGCTAACACCGTGAACTGCAACCGGTCATTATAATAGTCTTCGGTCAGACTAAGCTACACATATTATTGTGTACATTTAAAAATTATTTTAATGAGTAGGCCTATATAGCCACATGGTACATTAGGATGCTACAAAGTATATAACAAACGACGTTTAGACAAATTAGCAGATATTTGATGAATAAAACAGAACTAGAAACCAGATAATTATGATATCCTTAATATCTAATCTGCATTGGGTGTATATGATTATCTGGGTGTGGATTCTAAAGTATAATATTTCTGTTTATATCAAATTTCACGATCCTAAATAGGGAAAAATATACATGTTTTGAATATAATGGAGGTACTGGTGGTTTCCCTATATTAATGAATCGAAACTTTTGCAAATCGTTTGCGTCACAACTCTCGATAAATATCATAGATAAAGACCACTTATCTATAACTTTCTAATTAAAATGTTTGCGCACATAAAATAGTTTAATATTTTTTAAATATGGAAAATGCATGTCAAATAGTTATATTTGAAAACTATATCAGGGTGTGTCAAAATATGAAGCATGTATTTATCGAAACTAGGCAGTCATTATTATAAGGTAATTCTAAGTACGAATTCTTTTATTATAGTAATTACAAGATCATAGCGAAGATAGAACTTTATGAAAAATAGCTCTTCAACGCAAAATGGGAACGAAAGAATCTGGTTCATAGAAATTTCATTAGATCTGCTTGAATTAAAATACTTGAGATAATTTATTGCTTTTCTCTAAATAAAATACTTGACAGCCATAAGTTTACTCTTGTTGAAAACAATACAATGGAGATTTTAATTTCCGTTTTTTTAACGATTGTATTCTTGTGTTTATTTCCCGATAGGGTCATCCTGGTAAAATTCATTAATGCTACAAAAGGCAAAAATGAAGTAACTTTGTTTAAGGACAGGTGTATTTTCTAAAGTACTATTCATTGTTTTTCATAAAGCAAAATTTAAGGTTTCATTCATATAATTTAACTTGTACGCGACGTTTTTATTAATGCACAAATTAAACTACATTCCTACGCAAAGTTATAAAAAACTTATTAGGTCATGGACGTAAACACTAACACCTCAGTTGCGTATGCACTAGGCGGGACATAATAACCATATCCTTTTAACATCACGACGTAACTTAACATTCGAAATGAACTTAAAAACTACCCAATCTTAACGTCCGTTGCGTATGTGATGTAGGGCATGTAGATAGAGTATTTAGTTCGATACTCGCCAAACATTTATCGGTTGTCCTTGATACTTATTTCCTTTTACTTATACTTTTATTTTTAAAAATGTATTAAATGATTGTTATATGCGTACCTGTATTACCGCTACATGTGCACTTCATGACCTCGTAGATATTGCGCCATTTGTGACTCAGCGTTCTGCGCAGCTGCGGACAGTGCGTCACGAGGGGCTCGAGGCATGCGCGGAACGGCTCGAAAGTCCTGCAACATATAAAAATGAAAACCATAAACACAAGTATAGGATATATATATATATATATAAACGGATGGATACTTTTCATATAGTGATCATGGATTCATGCGTAACAGTGAGGGCAATGCGTCATGAGGGGTTCTAGGCATGCGCGGAACGGCTCGAGAGTCCTATAGCAAAACAGGAAAGTGCAACATGAACATAACTGTGAAAATGTATCATGATGTAATTTCAAAATTGTCAATTGCGTGTGATAATTGATAAATCAAACGTAAACGTGAAGTTCGAGTTCGAGGCATGCGCGGTACGACTCAAAGGTCCTGCAACCAATCAGAATCAAGGAATGATAGAATAAATTATTATCCGTACTCATATTTGGAGATACAAAGATATTTCTAACCCATAAATATTGATGATTTAATTGCTAAAAGATTATATAACTATGGGTTTGAAACGTCAAAAGACATATTACAAAGCCAAACAACTGGACTGAAATTTCCATCGATCTTAAGTATACATTCATCATAATTTCCACCAGAATAACACACAATCACCAGCGTCCCTTTCTTAGCATATTTAACACATTAAGATGTCACTTTATGTGGAGCATGAAAAAGTAACTTTTTTTTCCAAAAAGGTAACTCTATCCTTTGACGACAATAGGAACCTGTCAAAACTGGATTAAGTCATGAAACAATGTGTTCTCGCTCCGATATCTCGTATCACTGCTTAGCATGGTACAATCACATAGTTGGATTGACATCTTACAATGGCATTCCTTTTTAAAAGATAAAACCCTAATTTTCCGAAGCATCTGCTAGGTATTCGTATTTGATTTCATAATCAGTTTTCAACATACAGTTGCGACATTTAATCGGCTGCCTACGCATTGAGATCAGTTGATAACCAGTGAAACCGAAGAGCATATTTTTAAATGTTTTAGCCCATAAAATAATGGTTTTATAAGATTAATAAGAATCCAGGTAAAACACAATACGTGTAAATATATAGATTGCTTCAATGAAGGAACTATGGTAAATTGAGAAACTCTTAAAGCTTAACCCAATAGAACATTTATGAATTCATTTATATGCCTTTAAATACGGGAATCTTATTATTGAAAAATGATCACTATATTTAACATGCTAAAAAGCAAACAGTTGTTATTTTCTAATAAATAATCTTCTTTTTCTTCATCTTAAAAAATGGCTTTCGAAGCCCTGTGTTCGTATTATTTTTTAAAAAGGTCCAATTAAATGTCAATATAATCAAATTTGAGTTTCCCTTTTTAAAAGTTCATCGACATTTAAGCTTTGTTGTCATATCAATTGATCCTATTCAGTTTTGTTACATGCCTGGGCAAAAGTTTCAATTTTGAAAAGACAAAATACAATAGTTTTATCTTTGTAATATAAAACTATATGTTCGGCCGATAAATGAAGGGTACCCCACGAAACATTTTTCAAAAAGTTGCTAAATCACCTTAAAACAACGTTACAAGTATGAACAACAACAAAATAATGGTTTTTGAACATTAATATTTTGCAAAAAGGTG
>LQRL01011750.1:0-11391 GCA_001703475.1 Hydroides elegans | reverse complement strand
GCTGGTTTATCTGCATGGCTAGTTGTGATTTCATTTTAGAAGCGTCATATGGCGGAGGAGGTGGCGGAGCGTGTTCATTAAATCTTTCCATCACAGATTGAGGAGGACCATGATGAATGACTGGAATTTGAACAGAGCCAGGTACATGTGTGGTCATCGCGTGGTGTGAAGTTATGCTTTGTCGAGGCGCGGGTGGAAAACGATCATAAACAAGATTCGATAAATTCGTTAGACTGGTTCGTGGACTAGAGTGTTTTGAATCAGACGGACTTAGGCTGCTCCTCGGGCTTATCAAAGCAGGACTTGCAGATTGCCTTGATGGTTCCGGAATAGCCACGTTTACAATGGAAGTACGGGGACTTGAACCTTTTGAGTCTCCCCCAATGCTAGATCGTGGGCTCGAATAGTTTGAACCCTTCCTCCCAATAACTTTAGTGTTTGGTAAATGCGTGCTTTGAATGTTCAAAGGTATAGCATAATGACCCGTTTGATTAAAATTTACGTAATTTGCATCGTTCAAGACACCTTTTTGAAGCAGCGAGTTGGCAGCAACACTCTGCATCTTTGGTGTCGATAAGTCACTAATTCTTGCTGGAGTAGAGTTCGTCTGTATGTGTTGAACTCCTATAGGAACCTGGCGAGGAGACTGCTGTGCAACGCGATTTCCGATTTGAATATCGATGTTGACACTCTTGCCTTGTTTCTGGATATGCATTTGTGTGGCTCCAGTCGAGCCAGGTACAGGAGGTCTGTGATCCATATTTCTCACTCTTATATGAACATCTGAAAATTAGATGAGAACATTTAAGCATCACTTAAAGCTTGAGTCACAAGTCCAAACGTTGATGACTAATGTTTGTCAAGGATCGAACATAAAATGCATCTAACTTTGTAGAACAATTTTGTGAACATCCATATGAATCAATTTATTTTAATATTTTAATTATCTTATTACTGTGTGATATTGTATCAGTTTGGATTCAACTGGAATATCTTAGGCCAGTGTTTAGTCTGTATATCATGTACAAATACGAGCGGTTTGCGGGCAGCGGGAAAAGGTTTGTAAAAAATATTTTTCGATTGAAAGGAGACATGAGCCGGTGCTACAGAGGAACAAATGCGAAATAGCCCTTTCTTACTTGCACTGTTCATACGGCTGCAGAATCTTTAAAAAAAACTTACGAGTTCGTAAACACTCACATGAATCATTGAACCTAGGATGAGTATAACAGGATTTGAAGCAAGCTAAAAATACGACTGAATTACGAGTGTTTCGAATGGCTATTTTCTCCTATGTTTATGTCAGTGTTGTGAGACTTTTTCGTTTAAATGTCAAATATTTCCACCTTATACATAGGTTTCATTTGATTTTTTCTGACGACACGATACAAAATTATATACTATTCCATTAATTACCATAATGAAAAACGATCCTCTACGGCATTATTGATTTCATAAACCATATTGAATTTGCTATATAAATGATAAGAAATCCGTCTGCTTAATATGTGCCAAAAAAATCAAATCTAATTTTCATATCAAAAGTTCGATTTTCCTGGTGTAAAAAGGTAACGCCACGATATAAAATGGTCTGCTTGATATGTTTTCATAATAAAATCAATAAATTGCTTGATCATATCGTAACGTATACATAGTGCTTTTTTTGGAAATTCCTACAAAGCTTGTTATAAACATAGGTAGGCGTGTTTTGATTGATCACGTGCTCGGCTGCACATCCTTCTTATATCATAGTCCTAGATTGAACGAATGTCTATCTCTCATTCTCTGGTTCAACGTTTAATAACAGGTTGATTAAAAAACTCACCTGAAATAATGATTTCAGTTATTCCACTAAATTGGAAAGCTTTATAAATCAACCTTTTGAATCATGACATTGACGAGAGAACACATAATAATAAAAATTGTTAAACATCACATCTCCTCTCAAGAAACAAAACAAAACTTTCGATTTCCACTTCCGCGTATGAATATTAATGATTCTATTCGTACTGAAAAATCTAATAATGGCTGACCAAAACACACATTCAATACAAATTATTTTGTATTTTATTAATAGCTATTATTTCATCACAATGCATAGAATGATTTGTTCATCTTTGAGAACTATATCCTTAATTTCTCATCCCAGTTAATTTCAATTTCCACACAGAGATGCCCTCAAAAATATGTTGTTTTCCCGAATTTGATATTTTTGTTTACAGAGCGTTTGGGCAAAAAAATGTCACACCGAAATGACCCAATAAATCCGACCACTAAAATGCATATCAAAATATGAACATTAATTCAAACTTTTTATAAATTCAGCTCATTTATTTTGACATATATTTGGCAGAAAAAGATAATAACTTAGGTTTAAGTCATACTTAATTGGGTTATGATTCAAATAACATTTTTTGCCCAAACTCGCCAATAATTTATAAATTACACGAGAAGCGCTTAAAACAATACATGATTGAAATTGGTGTCTATTTTATAGACTCAAACGGGATGACTACGAATCTGAACTGGGCAATTGTCTATCGCGTCCAATTAAAAAATAATAAAGTAAATGTTTTTATTTTTGCATTTTTGACGAATATGACAAAGATGAACACCAAAGGAAATGCAGATGATGGTGACTTCGAAACACAAAAAGGCGACAGGTAAAAGTCCGAAAACTATCGCATATTACCACTACTCTACATCCCTGACAAAGTCTTTAGAATAGTACATCTCATCGCAATGAAGAAAAAAACAACAGAGGCTATCGGAGTGAGTCCGTTCGGCCCTAGATCAGGTCGAGGAACGGGAGACGCTATCTTTATCGTTCGACAAATAGTCAAAAAGGCAAAAGTAGACCACGTGCCACTTCATTTCAACTTTAATTCAAAGCCGAATTCGACGTGGAGGAATTCACGTGGAGGAATTCACAATTAAAGATGCTTCTAGCCATCAGTGCAGACCCCAATCTAGCGCAAATATATAACAATACAGAATGCGCAGTTGTGATAAATGGTCTCGCTGACTGAGTGATTTGGAGTTCAGGTGGGTCTCAGACATGGCAAACTAGATCCAACCGACACTTTCTCTACCGATATAAGATATGCGACCGTTACAGTCTTACCTATTGTGATCGAAAATATGGCTTGACGTTATGAACTCATATAACCGACCTCGCTCTTCCGGTTCAGCCGTAGAGGAAGTGTCTTAGATATTTTTGAACAGGAAAAACCCAATAATTTGACATAGTTCGCAAGAAATGGACACGAAGTTAAATGATATGAAATATAAAACCATATCCCCATACAACCGAGCCGTAATACTTGATAGCAGCAAAGCCAAGAATGATTATAAGCTTATATTCCTCGGAAGCTTAGCCCAAAATTTCTCCGAAAAATAAAATGATTTTTTTTTTCGCAGATTTTGCCAAAGGATTTTCTTTGGATAGAATCTCAATTTTAAAAATTATATAATCATTTGAAAGAGAAAGTTTTTATAGCCCGTCTTTTTGTGACCCGTCTGACAAAATAGTCAAATATCGTTAAATTTAAAAACGATCGACCTGAAACCTATTGGGATCGAAAATAAGGCTTGACGTTATAAACTCATAAAACCTCGCGTCTCCGGTTCGGCCGTGGAGTGGGTGTCTTAGAACGTAGCCTCCAAATCTCCCCCGACCTGTCAACTCTATAAGCCTATTCCACATGACCATTTACCATCTGCTTTCTGTAAGATTGGTACATGGCGTGCATTGAATACACGTTAAAACCTACCGTAAGCAAACACAATAGATCGTAAAGAGGCTTATAAGTTAGCTCCTCCTGATTTACGCAGTTTTATGTAATAATCTCGTCTTAAGGTTTTGAACTCAGATCCGCAACCTTTGTGAAACGCAAATGAATTTATTTCGTATGCCTATGTTGCCTATGCATTCAAAACCGATTGAATGTTAGCAAATTTGTGTAACACATCGGGCGAAATATCACAGTATGTAATATTTCAGCCAAACACCCCATAGTCACGGATTCGGATCTGGATCCAGGCAAATCGATGTTCCTGTCTATCGCCGTATTTAAACAGGATAAAATACAATGGTAAATTTATGTTGTATTGTTGAGCATAAGACTCGTAATCCTAATGTCACGATATTAGGATTACGAGTTTTATGCTCAACAATACAACATAAATTTACCCTTATATTTTATCCTGTTTCAATACGGCGATAGACAGGAACACCTATTTGCTTGGGTCACATGAAGCAATTATTTGCCTACCGCCGTCATAAAAGGCGAAGAGGCACTGGAAAAGTGGCAGAATTCTACAAAAATGTGGCGGGATCATAATCGATCAATAGGGATTCTTCTGGTGCACACATCTAATGTCCCTCATGTTTATTTTATTTACTTTAATTATAAGAATCTTGTATGTGTTTTGCAATGAATGCAAGCAAAAGTGCGCAAGTGTAGTTTTGGATAAGAGTCCTGTTTGCGCAGACGGGTTTAGGGGCAACCCTGGTCGGTGCCACATTTGTAATATCAGGGTGACCAGCGTTAGGGAAAATCAGAGAAATTTAGAATCCCGTTTTAAAATCAGGGATGATTGCCATTATTTAGAAAACCTCGGTTAAGATAAGTTAATTTCACTATGACTCAGGGAAAAGACCAGTGAATTAACTTATTATATTTATTTGTTATGATTTCCTTAAAAAATAATTCGCTCGCACTTTTGGCGTGCTCGATTACTGTAAAGATTTCTTGAAAATTTCTGCCCGAGCCGTTGGCGCTCGAATATTAACTAAATATAGCTTTAGTTGGTTATAAAGTATCCGTTTACATTTGGCATGAATCAATCTTGGTTGAGGGAAAAAATATCAGGGAAATTCAGGGAATTCAAAACTGACTGGATATTATTCATCCACAATATTATATTACCTTAAACTATATTCTCAACTACCGATGCAGTATCTTTCCGATATAATAGCATTGAACTTAAAGTCATTTAGAGCCAATGGTAGACCTTTATGCCGTTTGCAAAAGAAAATAAAAAAATGCAAAACCGAATTCGCCTGCTTTTGCAACATTTGCGAAAGAAATGGAATGTCGGACTAGCGCGAACCTAAAAATTGATTTGTTGATGAATTTGACGGAGATATTTTGAAAAAACAGAAGACACTTTTTATTTCAATCGAGCTGGACTGGGCAATGGTCTATCGCGTCTAATTAAAAAATAATAAAGTAAATGTTTTTATTTTTGCATTTTGGACAAATATGACACAGATGAACACCAAAGGAAATGCAGATGATGGTGACCCCGACACACAAAAAGGCGACAAGTAAAAGTCCGAAAACTATCGCATATTACCACTACTCTACATCCCTGACAAAGTCTTTAGAATAGTACATCTCATCGCAATGAAGAAAAAACAACAGAGGCTATCGGAGTGAGTCAGTTCGGCTTCAGATCAGGTCGAGGAACGGGAGACGCTATCTTTATCGTTCGACAAATAGTCAAAAAGGTAAAAGTAGACCAAGTGCCACTTCATTTCAACTTTAATTCAAAGCCGAATTCGACGTGGAGGAATTCACGTGGAGGAATTCACAATGAAAGATGCTTCTAGCCATCAGTGCAAACCCCAATCTAGCGCAAATATATAACAATACAGAATGCGCAGTTGTGATAAATGGTCTCGCTGATTGAGTGAATTGGAGTTCAGGTGGGTCTCAGACATGGCAAACTAGATCCAACCTACACTTTCTCTATCGATATAAGATATGCGACCGTTACAGTCTTACCTATTGTGATCGAAAATATGGCTTGACGTAATGAACTCATATAACCGACCTCGCTCTTCCGGTTCGGCCGTAGAGGAAGTGTCTTAGATATTTTTGAACAGGAAAACCCCAACAATATGACACAGTTCGCAAGAAATGGACACGAAGTTAAATGATATGAAATATAAAACCATATCCCCATACAACCGAGCCGTAATACCTGATAGCAGCAAAGCCAAGAATGATTATAAGCTTATATTCCTCGGAAGCTTAGCCCAAAATTTATCCGAAAAATAAAGTGATTTTTTTTCGCAGATTTTGCCAAAGGATTTTCTTTGGATAGAATCTCAATTTTAAAAATTATATAATCATTTGAAAGAGAAAGTTTTTATAGCCCGTCTTTTTGTGACCCGTCTGACAAAATAGTCAAATATCGTTAAATTTAAAAACGATCGACCTGAAACCTATTGGGATCGAAAATAAGGCTTGACGTTATAAACTCATAAAACCTCGCGTCTCCGGTTCGACCGTGGAGTGGGTGTCTTAGAACGTAGCCTCCAAATCTCCCCCGACCTGTCAACTCTATAAGCCTATTCCACATGACCATTTACCATCTGCTTTCTGTAAGATTGGTACATGGCGTGCATTGAATACACGTTAAAACCTACCGTAAGCAAACACAATAGATCGTAAAGAGGCTTATAAGTTAGCTCATCCTGATTTACGCAGTTTTATGTAATAATCTCGTCTTAAGGTTTTGAACTCAGATCCGCAACCTTTGTGAAACGCAAATGAATTTATTTCGTATGCCTATGTTGCCTATGCATTCAAAACCGATTGAATGTTAGCAAATTTGTGTAACACATCGGGCGAAATATCACAGTATGTAATATTTCGGCCAAACACCCCATAGTCACGGATTCGGATCTGGATCCAGGCAAATCGATGTTCCTGTCTATCGCCGTATTTAAACAGGATAAAATACAATGGTAAATTTATGTTGTATTGTTGAGCATAAGACTCGTAATCCTAATGTCACGATATTAGGATTACGAGTTTTATGCTCAACAATACAACATAAATTTACCCTTATATTTTATCCTGTTTCAATACGGCGATAGACAGGAACACCTATTTGCTTGGGTCACATGAAGCAATTATTTGCCTACCGCCGTCATAAAAGGCGAAGAGGCACTGAAAAAGTGGCAGAATTCTACTAAAATGTGGCGGGATCATAATCAATCAATAGGGATTCTTCTGGTGCACATATCTAATGTCCCTCATGTTTATTTTATTTACTTTTATTATAAGAATCTTGTATGTGTTTTGCAATGAATGCAAGCAAAAGTGCGCAAGTGTAGTTTTGGATAAGAGTCCTGTTTGCGCAGACGGGTTTAGGGGCAACCCTGGTCGGTGCCACATTTGTAATATCAGGGTGACCAGCGTTAGGGAAAATCAGAGAAATTTAGAATCCTGTTTTAAAATCAGGGATGATTGCCATTATTTAGAAAAGCTCGGTTAAGATTGGTTAATTTCATTATGACTCAGGGAAAAGACCAGTGAATTAACTTATTATATTCATTTGTTATGATTTCCTTAAAAAATAATTCGCTCGCACTTTTGGCGTGCTCGATTACTGTAAAGATTTCTTGAAAATTTCTGCTCGAGCCGTTGGTGCTCGAAAATTAACTAAATATAGCTTTAGTTGGTTATAAAGTATCCGTTTACATTTGGCATGAATCAATATTATTCATCCACAATATTATATTACCTTAAACTATATTCTCAACTAACGATGCAGTATCTTTCCGATATAATAGCATTGAACTTAAAGTCATTTAGAGCCAATGGTAGACCTTTATGCCGTTTGCAAAAGAAAATGAAAAAATGCAAAACTGAATTCGCCTGCTTTTGCAACATTTGCGAAAGAAATGGAATGTCGGACTAGCGCGAACCTAAATATTGATTTGTTTTTCTGTTGATGAATTTGACGGAGATATTTTGAAAAACAGAAGACACTTTTTATTTCATATTGCTTAATTGTGTAGATACGAGTTGGGCGGGGTGCTGTAATTGGCTATCCCGGCATTTTAAGCGAATAATTAACCAGATACTATACTCAGACTAAAGTTTGTGAGATACATTTTCTAATGAGATCATTGCAATTCAGCTATTCAATTGTTTTATTACTTAATTCTATCAGACACATGATTATTGACCCTCGGGATAGGGAAAAAGTAATGCTCGGGCCCTGCGGGCTTTGGCATTATTCTTTCCTTCCCTCGGGTCAATTATCATGTTGATATTGACCCTTCGGATACTATTCCTATTATATTAAAAAAGTTGAACGTCTTAGTCTGTTCAAAAGTCGAAACGTTTTTAAGCATTGCGGCATAAGCTTTATTTCAATTACGTCAAAAACGACGAAAATTGTTAAGTGCTGCAATAATATCATATACTTGATTTGAAACTTAAAAACAATGGGGATTCCATCCTAAAAATAGGACTAGATCTTAAACTATATTTAGGACACTGTTTCCTGCTCTGGAGAAGGACGATACAAAATTCCAACCGCTCTTTTAAATGTTTATGGTTCTTTTTATTTAAAATCCATACCAACAGATTACCTGTCATTCCTTTAATTCTCATTCGGATCGAAATATTTTCAATATGTTTAAAGTTAATGTTCTGTTCATAGGATGACTAAGCGTCATACACAGCCGTATATGATTCTGCAAGTTCTTACAGCCTGAAAGTTTCCGATTTAGATAGATATCTCCTAAATAATGCCATTTTCGCAACTTTCATAATGCAGGAAGCATAGACGTTTATCTTCACAGATATAACATCGATAAACAGTGTCAAGAATAAAATATAGCAATATATCGCATGGATGGTGCGTTTTATATAGTGAAGAACAGTGGTGATATAACTAATAACACACCGACATCACTGTCTGCAGTTTGTTTTTTTTTCATGTAACGGTCACTGTTACGCGTCCTCTTTTAAGGTTCTTTTTTTTTAATTTTGTAACAGACCATTGCACAAGAAATAAAGGGTGTGTTTATATAAGGCGACGAGGCCTCGACGCGACAAGAATATTTTTGCTTTAACATTTTACAGAATTAAAGGGTGTGTTTACATTAGGCGACGAGGCGTCGACGCGACAAGAATTGTTTTGCTTTTACATTTTAAAAACACATTTATTAATAAAATACATTTAAATTCTCATATTTCTATATTTTATTATTGAAAATAGATGACAAAGTAAACATAATTTCAGCACGCAAGGCAACCGCTTGTCAATGTAAAAAAATGTTAACACATATCAATTACCATTGAAAAAAGACAAACGTGAAACACATTCTAAACAATTCTACACAGTAAATTGAATAAAAACATTAAATCTTAAGATGACACTCTAGCTTTGGTTTTAATCAATTCAATTATAAAAACACAATCATTTCCTTCGACCCCTTTTCAATAACAACTTTTTGAATATTGTCTGGGACACTTATTCAGATTGTATTGGTTTCAACGTTCCTTGGCTTTTTTTGTGGCACAATAATGTTTTCATATTTCTTTGAGTCGACAGGCCAAAGAAATTGTTTACTTTCACACGTCATCAGAACGCTTTCTTGTTTGATTTTAATTGTATCCGCTTCGGTAGGGATCTTTAAAACTGTGTGAGGCAAATCCAGCTCTTTGGACAGTTCAATTTTACATTTCACACTCTGTCTTTTGTAGCCATGTGCGTTACTGCGGTGCCCAGATCGTGAACGAATATCGAACGTGCCCGGCCACAGTCTTGTAAATTTTCACTTGGGTGACGCGAAGTGAATGATTGCGTACATTCCTCCCCTCGACGTTTATGTTTGCGGACATAAACATTCTCTTCACATAATCTTTCAGTGTATTTACTCCGATATTCTGAGGAAAAATGACCAGGTACCGTCGCTATGGTCACGGGGTCGCTTTTGAAATGCTTCATCGCTAGGAATCATATCTAGGTATTTTTTTAAACTACGTTTTTATCTGCGACGCCTGTGACGGCATAATGTTGCACTGTTCTAGGGGGTAGGGCGTGCTTTCTGTTTGGCGCCGCCTCGTGAATTCTTTGCTCATCGCTCTGTGTTTTCTATATATTCGCCAGTTGCACGGTAGACGCTATCTTTATCGTTCGACAAATAGTCAAAAAGGCGAAAGTAAACCAAGTGCCATTTCATTTCAACTTGAATTCAAAGCCGCATTCGACGCGGAGAAATTCACATGGAGGAATTCACAATTAAAGATGCTTCTAGCCATCGGTGCATACCCCATTCTAGTGCAAATATATAACAATACAGAATGCGCAGTTGTGATAAATGGTCTCGCTGACTGAGTGATTTGGAGTTCAGGTGGGTCTCAGACATGGCAAACTAGATCCAACCGACACTTTCTCTACCGATATAAGATATGCGACCGATACAGCCTTAAAAAAATATCGAAAATATGACTTGAAGTAATGAACTCATATAACCGACCTCGCTCTTCCGGTTCGGCCGTAGAGGAAGTGTCTTAGATGTTTTTGAACAGGATAAACCCAACAATTTGACACAATTTGTAAGAAGTGGACACGAAGTTAAATGATAGGAAATATAAAACCATATCCCCATACAACCGAGCCGTAATACTTGATGACAGCAAAGTTTAGCACGCTGATAAGCTTATGTTCCTCAGAAGCTTAGCCCCGAATTTCCCCGACGAGGTGAGCAAACGGAAGTCGTCAGACATATAAAACTACAAATATTCATTGATGCATATAAAAAGTAAAACTTTGAAGTGTAGATGTTTAAGAGACCGATCGAAAAATTCACTCAATTCCATTTTCCAAAAACTGAAATCATTTTCTTGCAAGATACCTCATGGTTATTTTATTAACTTTTATTAAAAGAATCTTACATGTGGTTCGCGATGAATGCATGAAAAATGCACAAGTTTCGTTTTGGATAAGAGTCCCGTTAGCGCAGACGGGTATATTACGTCTATTACCAAACTAGAATACGAGGACATTTCTATTGAAACTTATTCAAATCAAATATAACAAGAAGTAAAAATGTTTTATTCAAACAAAACCAAACAAAGATGATGAAGCCTAGCTTAACACTAAATAAAGACCTCCGAATGCATCAGCGTGATGTGCATGAATAAACCACATTGACTTACCCCCATATCAATAAACAAATGCAAAGAGGCTCTTATAATAATTCCAGAAAACAACCGACCAGGACAAGACAATTTAAGCTAGGAATTATGTAAGACCTTTCACCATACCCTGCAATATAAATTAGCTAAAGGTGAACTTTCATTATTACCAAGAAGAATTGTTCAAACCCTGTTACAAAACCGAGAAAAAAGTCTTCATAAAAACATGCTCCCAATTAGTCCGCTGAACTGTGACCATAAACTCCTTTAAAAAATCTTGTCTATGCGAAATCCACCTCTGCTTTCTAATTTAATACATCCGAAATGAATTAGTTTTGTACCAAAAAAGGTTTATTGGAGAAAATATCCGATATCCGGTATAGGAAACCTGATAGAGTATTGTAGAAAACTACATTAAAAATGTTTTATATTAAAA
>LQRL01011746.1:7755-18730 GCA_001703475.1 Hydroides elegans | reverse complement strand
GGGGGGGTGTGGGGGGGGGGGGGTGTTGGTTTTCGGTAAGCAGCTTAAAGGTTCTTTGTAGCAGCATTGTATTGTTAGAATGTGGAGGGAAAGGGGAAAAGAGGGATATGTTTTTAATTGGAAAATGGGGAGGGGAGGTTAAAAAAAGGCAAATGTTTGTATGTTAATGTTAATGTAATTAAATGTTAATGTGATTTTAAGTGCCCGGATGTATGTGCGTGTACTGTATGAGTGGAAAAAATCTGAGATTGAAAGGACAGATTTCTGTTTTATTTGCAATGGATAGTGACCAGTGGTCTTGTAATTAAAGTGTTGTCCTTTAGCTTACTGTGTCGATTATTTTGTAATATTGTAATGTATCGTTTCAACTTTGTTTTAGATGTTACATTTTTGGAAAGTAGATATTTCCTATTGGTTAGCCAGTCTACCGGTAAATAATATTTTACATTATCTTTGATTTCGAAAAATGGTTGGCTCTATATCGCAAAAAGAGAAACATTTTAGTATGATTTAGGCTGCTCGTATAATTATTAAAAGTGTATGGAAATAATTTGATATTGTGAATCAGCATCTGTTTCAAATCAGTGTTTGTGTGGTTTAGGTGTGACAATATGGATATGAAAAAAAAAGATTATTGCAACAAGATGTCCCAAATAAGTAGAAACCTTTCAGTGCTAATTTATATGATGGTTACACAATTAAAGGGTGATTTAACATTTTATTTCTTTAAAGTAAATTCATATTTTAAAACCGTTTCTAAATGTAAAATGTTTATTTTATTAAGCAATTAAGCAATATATAAGGACAAAACGAATCTTTACTAGAATGAAAATGAAAGGAAAATCGGATTTCGAATTTATGCGGGAACGCCATAATTGGAATGTGTATAGTATTGACTGACTATAAATATTTGTATTTTAATACTTTTAAACTTTGAGATGAGCATTTACTTTAATATCCAAGTGTGTACTCTATTTGATATAGTGGGTTTATACAAATGTGGAATAGAAATAAATAAATGAAAAACATATCCTGTTTTTTTTTTTCTAGCACACAAAAAATTGCAATTATTTTGTAACGGGTGTGAAATATCCAGACAGGTCACAAGAGCGCTTCCATAAGTGAACAATTGTATGTTTGGTCTCCGTATTTATAGAACATGGAATTCGGACGCCTGGCTTTATTGAGGATAACGGGATATTATAATTAATATAATATTGGTATAATATCCAACTCGTCCAAAACAAAAATCATTTGCTTAACAGAAACACGTTGATGAATATCTTTCACAGTTTATTCATCACACAAAAATAAATCATCTAACAAAAAGTTTCATACATTCCGAATTCGATCAAGCCCTTTATTTGTCCATATTTATGGATCCTACAATACGTTTAGAATAATATTAAGCCGTCTTGAGTGAATTTTATCAGGAATTCGTAATTTCACATATTATGATTATTTCAGCAAGGGTTTAAAGACGAATATTTATTCAATAAAAAGTAAAAATGCTTTCAAGCCTTTGGCACTTTCATATAACATGATATTGTAACTTAATGCTGGAATACTAAGACGCGCAACGTTATTCCTTTAAAGCGTTTGTGATGATTGTTGATTCATAACAATACGCAATTTCCTCGAAACCCTAAAACGGCAGATAAATTACAGCTCGCTGAATCACAAAATCTCAACAATCATGGTAAAAACCCTTATAGTCTGGCATCGTCTTACAATATAAATATAACAGAAATGTATTTTTTATTGAACTCAAAGAAATTCAAACATGATGTTTATTGCTGGGAACCATGGAGTGTTTGATGAGTAAAGTTCTTATAATAGTTCTAACCACAACATTGAGCTGTTTTTGGTAAAGGCTAAAAAAATCCTTAACTCAGTGCTTAACTCATTCAATATAATTGAGCATCAATAAATCTTGACAATCTTGATAAATTGATAACCCATCGGAATTTCATGTTTAACTTATCAATATGATAAGTTACACACATGTTTGTTCCGTATGAGTTTTCCCACTGTTTAAAGAAATTTTCAAATGAAAGGGATTTTAGCAGTTGAATGGACTATCTGAGATCATTGAAATCTACCGGACAAACATATGTAAATCATATAATTTCGATGTCATTCTCTAAATATTATAAATTACATCTGCACAATGGTTTACAACAGGTCATACAACCAAATATATATTATATACTATATAATATAAACTATACATAAGGAAGACTAACTAATGGGCTCGAATTATTTGGTATAATTCGGGTCAGGAAAAGTGCGCGTTCGAATCTAATAAACTATGAAGACATTGCTGTATCAGCTTTTTTGTACTCAAAACATTTCAACCAGTTCCATGCTTACTTGAGTTCCGCATGAGATAACACGAGTTCCGCTTTCAACTATTTCAAACAACCCTGATCAAATCATCTCACAACAATATCTACGAAACATAATCAATAGATTGACGTACGTCTCCATATATTTTCTCTCTTTTTCGAGCCCCTTTTTAATACATGTATATCTATACATTTTCACAACATCCCTATTTAAAATCAATAGCAAACATCACACAAATACTTGAATATCAAAATTCTTCATCTAATAATAAAATTGACTAACATTATTCAAGCACCAGGACGACACTAAACACAGTTTTATTGCTAAAATATTTCATATTTTATAAATAAAGAATCATAGACACATTCCTTTGGGTAAACGTTGTGCCCACGATTCTATCAGATAGCCAAGTAAAACACTAGCTCTCGGGTTAGGATTGAATTAAGATATGCAATATATGAACATCACCTTCGGTGACAAACACATGTGTTTGCCACTGAAATGTAAGTGATTCGTTCGATGGCAAGTTAGATTCAAAGTAACATTTTATAAAGCCTTTAATATGCAAAAGTTGTGTTTGATTTGATAACGGATAAGCGAATGGGAAATATTCTATCTAAAAAGTCTCTTACTAGAATCTAGGACAAAAAAATAATAATCAGTAACAACACATGCATATTCCTTGCTACTTATTTGATATTCAGAAGTATATTGAAAATACATCATGAAGAAGCCGTACATGTGGAAGTTATTGGCACGAAGATGGGCATTTCAGATGCTCGAAGCCGGAGGCTGAGTGCATCTGAAATGCACGTCTGAGTGCATATGTACGGCTTCTGAATGTTGTATTTTGTTTATTACATGTCAATAAAAGCAATTATCATGCCATTTTAGTGTGATTTTCATTGATTGTAATTGAAGAGTGCCGATACAGCATTGTATTGCCCTCCAGTGCCATTTCTATCATTTCTTTATATTTCGATTTCCAACATGTAATAAAAGTTCATATTTGAGAAAAGAGCTTCATAGAAGATAACAAGTCATCACTAAGTCTTGTTTACCCCTTTCTTTTAAAGTTCTTGTCTAAACTCGGAATATTTATTTATAAACTTAGCAATCAATAAGTGATTTCTAATGGTTTCCTGATGTCTTATTGCACACGTTATAAAACTGCCACCTAATTCAAATACATTTTTTTCATCTAGGATATATATAGTATACATATATTAAGTATAATGCCAAAAGGCAGCAATGGGACAGCAATAAGCGCCAAGCTAATTTGAATTTTATGATACATCTTATTGGAATACCAAGTGAGAGTATATGATTTATCCCATGATTAAACACATATCTATATTATATAAGTAATACTCGAAGAACATGTACATGCTTAATATTGATACCATTAATAAACGAACCTCAATACGTTTGATTTTGAAAAATTCGAAACTACAGTATAAATACTAAATTTCAATGGGATCAAATAGACTTCTACGGATAAACCCACAACGAGCTTCCATAACCATATAGATGTCAGGGCTGAAAACGAACAAGGGTCTATGACTTCATCTTTATTGTTATTTGGCATTAATTAGAACCTATTCACGAAACTATTCAGTTGTAGTCATCATATCTATAAATCAAATTAACTTAAATACATGTACTAGTCATTGTTAAAATACTATATATACATATATATCGGTGTAGCTCAATCGTTAAAGCATCTAGGCAATTATAGATATAGCAGCATAGCATTTTGATGGTTTTTCGTCCAAAAACATAACTAATGCCAAATCAAAAGGAAGAAATACTTCAATTTCAAAGGTTTTATACTAAGGAATAAAGTTTGAATTTATAGATGCTCTGCAATAACTTGCATTTTACAAATGTCTACAAAATTGAAAATTGTACAAAATTATAAATAAGCAAAGCAGATAGCATAGTTACGTAGCGAACAAAATGTTAATAAAAATGCAACCAAACTGACAAAATGCTGTCGAAATCACAAATGGCACTGTATTTTCGGTTCAGAATTCAATGCAGAAAGTGGTATAATTAATGCTATCAAATCTATGGCAAATACATTTTAAAGCTCATGCTTATCATCAACATTTTTTCAAGCAGTTATATAGGAAATACAAATTCGTAAAAAAAATGTTACTTAACGAAAACGTTGGCTGACACTACATCGGAATAAAAATATCACAATATACAATAGATTAAGATTAATGAGATACATCTTTGTAATTAATCAAATCGTATATATCACGTTTTTATAGGTACAAATACAACTTAAGGTAAATTAAGACTAGGTCATTTTATCAATTAATCTGGCAAATGTTGTAGAACTAGTCTCTACTTCTTATTGTTGCGTTTCAGGTAAAGGAGCAATAAGTCTTAGCTTTTCTTCCGATGAAACGATTGAAACACTATTCAAAAATAATAATTGATAATCTTTACATGATTGATAATTCTTCATTCATACTTTAGTGGAAATAAAATATTTTTTTTCCAATATATTAGTATCGACCTTGACTTTGATTATGGACAAAATATGTGTCGGTCCGTGACTATTTATTTGATGTTTAAATATTCTCTATAATTTTGTTTCTCATTGAAGAAAAATATAAATGGCAAGAAGACGCATAAACCAACAAATTCACACTTTCAATATCTCCCGAGATCAATAATTTCACATTTAAACATTTTACCCGGAAGCATTCCATATTGTTATATAAAACCTACTGATTGTCAATACGTCATTCATACGCCAGCTATTAAACAATAATGCATTGTTGTGTGCATTTTCTAAAAAATATCCAAGGACACTACCACAATATTTCTATTCTAGATATTACAACATAAACATCATTAAGTAGATCAAAATGCTTGATTAATTCATTCCCATGAAGATCTCACATAAAACACACATCCGCACACTACCTAGTTAGAACTTTCTTGCTCTAGCCACCCCATTTTCCCACAGCAAACGTAAGACTGACAACACTTATTTGGTTGTCAATTTTTTGTCACACAAAAATGTCCTCACTTTTCATCCGCTTATATAAATTAATTATCTTTATATGTGTCACAATTTAATCGTATGGCTTCATTACTTACATAATATCTCATAGGATCTATCAGACTAGAAAACACCATTTCTCCTATTACGACATTTTGCACTTGAAAGTGTAACTTGTCCCCCATAAAACATATATCTAATGCTTAAGTTTCTCGTTTTATTAAAACGGGGAAACAGTAAACGGACACATCGGTACAACATCAGTTAGCTCAATCATGCTGATCATATCATAATTAAGCCGTGGTATCCCTTTATTTGAATTGAGAGGGTTCCAATCATGGCACCTATTAGACTCTTAAGTTTTATATACGGTACTTTAATATATTGAGAATTCTTAAAAATAGCCCTTAAAGCTTGGGTCCTGCTTATTGGAATTCACTCTACCCCAAACATATAGCACATAGTAAAAATACTCCCTCTTTATATATTTCATTTATCATTATGGCTGAGCCGATGCTTTCCCTTTTATTAGAATAGTTATTGAAACAACTTCCCGCTTCGACCCCTCACATAAAATAAATCAACCATTATAATAAATCACGACCAGGCCCCGATTTACACTTTAAAAGAACTATAACACTTCAACCCTTTTGCCATGTCATTTAATCAACTTCCCCCTCGCCACACAAAAAAAACATAATATATAAGTAACGAAATATAAAATCACGGCCTGGCCCCCACTTTCTGCTGTCGCGTCCTCATGTCCTCACTGTCCATCAACTCCTGCTGCAGCATCTGTATTGTCGCAAGCAAACTCTGCCGCTCGCTCTGCAGTCCCTGGATCTCGTCCGCTTGCCTCGCCGTCTCCAATAGCAACGTCCGGTGCTCGCTGCGCACTTGGTCCAGTTTTTTGCAGCGTTTGCGCAGCTGTTCGCATTCCTCCTGCATGTGCTGGAGCGAGTCGAAGTCGATGCCGCCGGTTTCGCTGCTCATTTTGCCTGAAAATGAGAGAAACAGGTTAAATTAATTCTAAGCAGATATAGAAATATGCTCATTTTGAGTATAAAATAGATAAACTAATTTATCCACAAGGTATTGCGAAAAGACGATGCCGCCCATCTCGCTGCTTATTTTTCCTGGGAAATTGAGAAAAACCTAATAATAATATTATGAATACTAATTATATCGTCTTTTGGTTAGCGTTTTTTATGCTATTTTTCTTTATTCATATATTGTTTCACTGCTTAAATGTCGAAGTCGATGCCGCCTGTCTCGCTGCTCATTTTGCCTATTATCAATTTGAAGTGACTCAAATATGGCTAAAGGAGGTATGGGAGGGGAGAGAATTTATCTTGTAATTCATAGATTCCAAGTAAATACTAATTTGAAATTGTAAATAAACACTCAAACCATCAAAATCTCCCTTACCTATCCGCTCCAGCTGTCGCCTCAATAAATCATTCTCCCCTTGCAGTGTGCCCACTCTCTCCTGCAACTTGCCCATATCCTCCGCAACCCCTTCACGCCCTCTTACGGCGCCCAGTAGATCCGGCTGATCGCTTATGACAAGGGGTGCACGGCTGGGCGAGTTTTCAATGACGACTCGGTTTGCGGTGGGCGGGTTTTCAATGGAGGGTGTGGTTTGAACGGCTTGTTGGCGCACGTATTTGTCGTCCGGAGTAAGGTCACCGGCCAGCGTGTCACCTGTTTATGCAAGAAAAAGTTAGAGATAAGATAGGGTTTTAAGGCTTTACTTAACATGAAATGTGATTGAACTATATTCAATGTCAAAATTGTGATGTTACTATCATTGAGACACACTATTTATTGGTTAGTATAATATCAAAACAATGTTTATATGTCTATGAATAACACAATTATGGATTGTCTTTTTTTTGTATTCACATTTTATACTTAGATTTTCAACATGGACAAAAGTGTGTGCCGCCATGATTAAATAACATATATTTCCATTTAACCTAAAGTGTAGGCATTGAACAGAATTTCTTCCACTAAAACAGCAACCACCTTTAGTAATTTCCTTACCTAACACATGGAAGACTCCGTCCTCGGTTCGCGTCAGCACCACCCTGCTTACGTGTAGGTCCATGGGAACTTTGCCTGGCGAAGTTTCATTTGTAGGCGGGCGGCTGTCCTGTTTTGAAAAAGTGGCTGGTTGTCAAAATGCATTTAACAATTAACAAGTTAACATTAACATTAACAAGTTTTGTATATACATGATTTAGGTTGGAAAACAGTTATGATGTATGCTGTAAGTTTATTGAATTATATTCGTTTTCTTCTTTTTCTTATTACATAGAATAATCTCTTTTGACCTTTTTTAGTTTTGAATATGTCAAGAAGCAGTGCATGATAAGTGCATAGCTTGGGTCAAAACATTCAGATCCGTTCTACGCTCGCCCGGTTCTAAACGGGAGCACAACCAACATCCTAATGAACAAGTGAATGTGGGATGAAGTACAACATCTATTTATATATTGTGAGACATTGGGATATGCATATGTTGTACATACCTGCAGCGTGATAAAACTATCCCGAACATCGATGCACAAGGGCATCACAGGCCCATGCTTTTCATCTTCAACCAGATCAGCGAGGCCAGTCAGACTCGCGATGCCAAATGTGTTGCGAAGACCCGAGACCTCCAGGCGCAGGTAACCCCTTAAAAGAAAACAATATGTATATGTTAAAACTAATTGGTATTGATATTTGTAGATTTGCTGCTCATAATTCTAACTGCTACATTTTTCTCAACGTTGTCTCAACTTCGTTTCAAAGTTGTCATCTGATCTCTTATGAACGTTTTTTTTTCGGATGTCATTTTTGTTTGTGTGTAGCGGACGCCGCAACGAAACCTGATATAGGAATTGCGATTATACCACGTTCTATCTGCTTGTCTCATACGACATATTATAAACGAATCTTGCCGAGTATCGATAAGATTATCATTGAGCCTACTTATCACAGGAATTTGACTGATTTCCTAACCTGTCCTTGGCTACAGAGCTGAGCCGCTCTGCCTTAGGTCCTTGTTCAAAGCGAAGTTTCACAGGCGCCGCCTCTACCGCTTTGATCCCACCCTCTTGCTCTTTGATGTCTAAAATAATTAAAAAATATATATATATACTATGATGCATATGTAAATTATTTTGTTTAATGCAATTTCCTTACGAAAACTATGCATTTATTGAAAGGAGTTGAAAATATCAGTAATCAGGCAAGCAAACATAATTAACTTATTATAATTATTGTGTTGGAAAATAAGCTGCAATTTTATATTTAGTGTGAAAGATGTTAGTCAGAAATATAACGTTCTGTTTAGTATATCGTGTTAGAAAGAAATCAAACACGCGAGTTCGAAACATAGTATGCATTTTCAATTCTTAAATTTGCTTAAAAATATGATGCACGTCTATTATTTCCATTACTTGGCGTAAAACTGAATAGTTGAAATATATAATTATAATAATTTTTATATATTTTATAACAAACATCTCAAATGACGACATTTTAACAACAGCTATATGGAGGTAAATCTGATTTTAAAAAGATTGCTATAATTAAGAACGAATAAATTTTAAGGCACAATAGACGATTCTATGGCTTAACTAAAGTGCTTTGGTCATGTAGTACTGTAGCTAGTTTTTGTGTTATGATAGGTTTGATTATGTAAACGATTTAATAATATATTTTCATAATATAGCCGTATACGTATGCCAATAATCTAACCATTCATTTACGACACATTAAAATATTCAGGCATGTTATTAAAAATCTACTTATATAAGTATATTTTTCAAGTTTATTCACATCGTCGCGATTTTTTCTTTCGCTCAGTTTATTGCTCACCCTTGTTTAAGTTTAAGGATGTATGAGAAGACTTCACACGCTCCTATGTGGCTAATAAACTGAGGTATACTACTATAGAATTATATGCGCTACATTTATATTGAGAAAACTTCCAGAATTTATTTTAGCTATAGCTCATACATAAAATAGAAAAACAGCTTTGTCACATCTAAACGCTACATTTTACAACAAATTACCGCCGCCTTCGCTAATGAAGCATGAACACCAAATATATCAATATATAAAAACACATAAAAGGTGTAATGTGCAACAAATATGTATGTGCATCGTAAAACATTTCATAAATTACCTGGTCGATTTACGCGAAGTAATTTTAAAAGTCCAGATATAAAGTTGTGAGGGTCTGGAACAGTGCAGCGTAAACGAAAACAAACAAGTTGATAAAACTACGCAAATCAATATTTAAATGTGAATCAGCATAATTCGAAATCAAAATCGAAATGTGTATACAATGATATATAAAGTAGATTAACTGATGTCCTGAATTGTTTGAGATTTTAAGATACATGTAGTTAATATATGATTTGAACCAGTGGATAATCACTTGTCCTACCCGGTATGTCATGCGTGGAGGTAGGTTGAATCTTTTGTGCAATTTCAACTGCACTATAACTCAATACATCGAAGTGACACCTCGATAAATTGAATATTTACCGGTAGATGTTGTTTTGATTTACATGTAATGCTATATTACAAAAGCCCAATAAAATGTGTCAATTTATACGGATATGGAAGAAGGAGCAAAGATTTGACTTCACGAAAACAAAAGTTTGTATAATGAATAGCTCCATAAAAGTTAAGGTATTATATACAAAGTGCAATTAAAACTATAATATTCACAAGACTACGACCTATGATGCGATGATTAGCTCACTAAATCATTTTCAGTATCAGATTGCAAAGTTGATATTTACAGTGCTGCCACTCGAAAAAAGTCAAAATAAAGTACCAATACTTTATAAATGAAGTATTCTTTCGACCGAAATAAAGTATAAATAAAGTATCACCAAATCAACCCAATTATGTAAGTACACTGGTTTTGGGACCTAAATTATATTCACTTTTCTTATGTTCTTCGAATAACTTTTTGCAGTGTTTCATGACTTAATTTGTCAGGGTGCGTACACAATTTTCATGGATTAATTTCCAGGTTTTTATAGTGAAAAGTAATGAAATGATGTGGATAATTTTATATTTTATATCTTAAAGACATTTTATGCTTTCAGTACTTTTATAATAACACATTGTAATAGTTAAACTTCATTGTGAAAGGATGTAAGCGCCGGAGGCGCAAGCGAAAATCAATTTATCATAAAGATATAGAAATACCTAGGATTTCAGATGGGTATAAAGTTGGCGCTAAAGCCCGAATTCAACTTGCCCTCCGGACCATTAACTTGAAACATAGGCATCAGAGATGCAAAGCCCCCAGCCTATGCAAAACATTCTCCTGAACCCTTGATATATTTGCGAGCGCCGAAGGCGCGAGCGCAAAATTCGTTTCCAAACAAAATTTGCTCATAATCCAGGACTTTCTTGGATAATTGTTGATTTCCAGGACTTTTTTCAAACTGAAACTTTAAGGTTTAAACATCTTAAAATATATTCTTTCACTGTTCACTTTTACAAATTAAAAGCTGTAGATGCAGGGCTGTATCTACAAATTCGAAAAAGTACTGGAAATTCCGCACCTTACTAAAAAAACTGCGGGAT
>LQRL01011742.1:0-20844 GCA_001703475.1 Hydroides elegans | reverse complement strand
TGTTGATGTTCTTAATTGATTTCCTCTGTTTTTTTTTCGGTTTTCAACTGTTGTTGAAGTAGCGGAGGACTTAATCAGCTTCACTGATCTACTTGTTTATGTTGTATTTGGTCATGTTTATTATGTTTGTTTGTGAAAGTGTGTTCATCTATCCTACTTTTTAGGGGTCCTCGCTTCGGACAAATCGTCTGGCTTCTGGTTGATCCACAGTGTACCTAAGTACCCACCACCGGCTAATAGTTCATACGAGTATCCTAGTACTGGCAAGCGCAATGGACAAACCATGATGTGTATCAGTCTCGCCTACAAGTACATGGATGTTGTAGGTAGGTAAATGAACTTCCTATTACATTTGAGGTTAACTTTTATTGAAACTTTATTATCAAGCATAGACTATTCATTCATATGGGAATCCCAGTTGCGGCATTGTTGTTTGACCGTATTCAATTTATTGAGAGATCATCCTAACGATTTAAAGACCAGTTTCTGTAGTTGTGTAAAGCTAACCGTGCGACATTAGATTACTAACATATATACCATATCTTGTATGTCATTTCTTAATTTATAGGTAAAATCTATCTCTACAACTATCCCAGTTTCTACGATGTCTCCTTGCCCGGTGATTTTGCCACAGAGAACCCAAACTTGCGAGATGCGACCAACAAACAACACGTCACATCGGAGCCATATTATATGGTTGCCCCACTCACGTCGTTACATGGCCAGAGTTTTACGGCGTTTGCCAAGTTTACAAAATACAACAATAAAGGTGATTGATTTTATACATAATTTATAAATGTAATTCTAACGGGAGAGCGTTGATTAGTTTAAAACGGTATGGTTGAGTAGAGCCCTTAGCATTGAGAGTAAATGGGTGTTTTTTTACAGTTGCACAGTCCGATTCAGGACGTGGAATTGTCTCATTTGGAGGACAATTACACGCACACGAATAGCGAATTAACAGAAAATTGCATATTTTTATTTCCTTATCGACGGCGCTCACATTAGTAATTTGTGTTATTTACATTATAAATTTAATGTCGATCGCATTAGAAGTCGATATCTCGAATGTTTTTTTTTTTGATATGACAATCGCTCTTGTGTGGCTAAACATTAATGTGTAAAGAATAAAAGATGCATCAATGGTATGTTTCATATTTCCCTTTGCAGATTTATACCTCGACCTGGTCGCTCCGACTTTGAAGACTTCGCTCTTCGTAGAAACGTGGCAAGACGGCGGAGGTCCCGACCTCAACTCATCTTGCAGCAACCCTTATAAGGTATAACATAGTAAAGAAACTGTTGTCGATTATAGAGTACATTGTAACTTGAAAGCACCCATATTTCAATTTTAAAAAGGGGGCCTTAGGTCCCGACCTCAACTCAGCAGCCCCTTGTAGCAAACCCTTTAAGGTATGACTCGGTAAATAATGGAATGAATAATGATTATCTATTTCAAAATTAACTTAAAAGCACACTTATTTCGACTACATACATGGGCGTAGGCCTTGGTTACGTTGAGAAAAGGAGTCAGTCATCGATGTTTCTTCTTACATCATCTACCTGTCATCATTTTTCATTCTGTCGACTAAATGGAAGATTAGATTGTCGCGTGTCCTTTGTAACTAGTATGAAAATTGGATCCATCTATTAGTTGAATTATAGTTATTGAATTTCACTCGTTTTACCGCAAACTATATCGGGATTAGTTTGCATCGCATTCGTTGGATGTTGTATAAATCGATTACAAAATCAGATGCAATCCTAATAAGTAGGCCTATTATATTAGGGAACTTTGTATAAGTTTATCAAAACTATAAGATGAAATTGATATTTTTGCAGGTATATAATGTCCAAACTGTGCAGTTAGCGGACGCCTATTTTTCCGAGACTCGTGACCATGCCAAATGGGCCGTCTCCACAGATAACTCACATCCGTTCACGTGTGTGGGCGATATTAACAGACAGGTGCATATATATATTAATTTGTTTAAACATAATACCGATGTTAATGATTTTGAATTTACTTCTAGATCGAGAAAATATATGTCAATACGTAGCATATATTAAAATGTTAATTTTTGTTTCAAATTCTTTTTGATAATGCTATAATATTGAGCCTCATGATTGGTTACAGTTAAACGATACTGGGGTGATAGATTCAAAGTGGGTTTTCAACAAGAAATTTGAAAAAAAAAATCAACCGGTACATGAAAACTTCGATAAGGAAGCATTAGGGACGGGTAAATCTTCCAGATGGCTTCAATATTCGTGATTGTTTAGAAAAAAAAAACTAAAATAACCAAATTAACCAAACAGTATTTTGAACGTTTTCTAAAATAAATGATATCATTTAATTTTTATTGTCAGGTTTCCCAGGAACACCGCGCCGGAGGAACAGTATGTCTTAATGTAGCCGGGGTTCAGAGCAGCTTTTTCAAAGCAGTCAAGAAATATGAAAAGTGCACTTAGTGACACATATATTTTATTCTTTTTACTGGCATGGTGCTTCGTTCAAACATGACAAGACAGGGTCTCTTGTGATTTTTTATTCGAATGAAAGCAAAACGGTGAATCATTTTTTTTTCTTAATAAATACCGGTACTCAAAGGTCAGATTTATGACGCTGTGATTGGAATAGTTATCGTTATAAAATGCCAATTATACTTAGAGTGATATTGATATAAAGACCTGTAGACTTTCTTTATAAAATTTCACCCTATATTCGGTAAATCCGAAAAATAATCACATTGACCACCTGAATCGGCCCTAACAGCACAACATAGTGTAAGTGGTAATACTTATAAGTGGTAGCTATTGAAATTTGTACTTCCAAGGGATGTCCTTTATCTATATATAAACTGTAACTGGAAGAAATAACTGATTCTACAAACTGGAAATGTCCACAAATCCAAGGCTTCTCGACTTTATTGAAGTTTGTAAAATACAATCTGCGAACAATCTGTATATTCAAAGCATACTTTTAAACAGGTGTATCATATAATTGAAGAGCTCCGTGCAACAATGTGTTAAGTCTGAAATTGACGTGTGTTAAGTCGACTTAACACATTGTTGCACGGAGCCCTTCAATTATTATTATTTTCATTTTCTAAAGGCTATTGCAAACAGTATTTACACTAGGTCTTGCCATGCTTTCTTTTATTTATTATCATGTAAAAAATGAACGCTTGATGCATTTTCCCACCATTTGATGGATTGCATTTATATATATATATATATTTTTTAAACGTTTTTTTTCACTGATTATATTTTTCTTCTGTATACATAGTTCTATAGCCACGTTGCTATTTTATCCTTCTCGTATAAGAATGCTACATATTTTTTTTAATAAATATACTTCAATGATCTTGTATTGAATTGCATACATTTTATATGATCTTTGATACACGCTTGAAACGATTTTCTAATATATAATATATACAGAATGAAATAGGAATAAATTCTAAAATAAGATTGAAGTATTTTATTTCATAACTAAGTGCATTTGATTTAATTTTCGCATTAATCAAAAAAGTAAATTATGCAGTTTGACACTCAGAATGTGTATATATTACATGGTGCGTTCCTTAGTATACTTTGTATTTAATTTTCACATTAATCAAAAAAGTAAATTATGCAGTTTGACATTCAGAATGTGTATATGGTGCGTTCCTTAGTATACTTTGTATTTAAAGTTTGGCTGTCTTTGTATGTCTGCAGTCTACATGTCTGCCTGACTGGCCAGATTTGCTGGTTAAGGCAAACGAAGAATATAAGAGCACTTTAGCTATTCTAAATGCACTTTATTAAGCCATAATATATCAGTTTTCAACTGTTTGGGGTTAGGAATTTCTTCAAGACTATTCACTCGGCGGCTGGTCATGTTCATCCAATATTAGCTTTGTATGTTCGTCATGACAATCCGAAGAATTGATCACATCCCGACCCATATTAGCAAAGAGCATCAATCCTTTGTGCTCGCTCCCGGTAGGTTCTGGATTTCCAAGCAGCTCGCGAAACGTGCCATTTTCTTTTCACTTGTTTCATCGGAAATCGAGTAAACATAAACCACTTCGGATTTGAGCGTGTTGGCCCATGGAAGCGTAAACGAATGTCCCCAGCATTGAGCAAATACGATCTGCACGGGTTTCGGTGTGATATTGCTACAACGGATATGCTTGTTTAGACTGTGTATTGTGTTCGAAAAATCAGTGATCGACCAAGGTTCACCTTCATTGAAGCATAGACCTTGCTCCTTTGAACCGTGTCCGTTGAAAAAAATCCAAACGATATGAGCCCGTTTCGCGTTATAGGAGTCAAAGAATTTACGCAGTGCCTTTTCGGCCGCCGCTTTTGACGCAACTGAACATGTGACTTTCGTACTGTGTGAGCAGCCATCGAATATCTTCTCGAACCGTTCAATTTCATCGTTTCGATATGTTTCATCATCTTCGTATGTGATTTTTTTGAGCTCTCCATTTTCTCCCACGAACGAACCTAAGGCCATTGGAGCATTCAGAAACAAAAAGGCGTTGGTTGTGCGGTACCTGTAACGGCCCACTGAGCTGTTGAGAAGGTTGCAAAGCTTTTGATCCTCCCAAACCAAGTGCCCATAGTTTACTTGTATCCTGTTGAAGTAGAGATCGGTTAGGTAATATTCGGCCCTGGTCAAATAGGAAGGATCTGGCTTGATTCCCTTACACTGCGTGCCGTTTTCGTTCACGCTTTTGTTTTCAAGTTTTTGCCAGCAGGTCTAAAACAAATAGCTGAATAGCGGTATGAAGCATCCGTATAGTTTGTACATCAAAGTTTGAATTTAAAGCACACTGAACCTTGTCTCATTTGGCATTTAGTACTTATGTTTGTCAACTCACATGTTTAACATATTACAGTGAGTCTAAATAACGACACATAAATGTGCTATTATAACACGTTTCTTCAAAAAATAAATAATCAACATGTTAGTATATTATTGATTGAAGGTCTTGAGAATGTTTGATTGTCATAATATATCTCGTTAATGAAGTCATTCCTTCACAAAGTATGAGTAAGTTAATATATATATGTGGCAGCGAAACATTGATTTAAGCGAAACTATAGTTTCGCTAGCGAAAGATTAATTTCTCTGATGATGTTGTAAAAATAGTATATTAAAGATACTTAAACAGTCATAACTTGGGGTAAGACCTTGAATAATTATGTTTCATGTATTTTTTTATCCAATCATGTGTATTAGTGACAGAAAACACACTATAATATAGGATTATCCGTGAGTTGAGTCATGAACTGAACTTGGGGATCAATAGGCTTATTTCAATTACATCATTGAGTAGAACTCCATAAAAAGTCGTTAGTAAATTGGTTAGGTGACCTATGAATATATTGCTATACATATGTATAAGATAAACTTAAATAAAAAGCTTATTAAATAACATTACGACACATAATATTTACATAATCCGACAAATTAATGTTTCGCTAGCGAAATTAAAGTTTCCCTGAAAATTAAAGTTTCGCTGCGATATATATAAGAGTGGAAATTGAGATATTATGTCAGTTTTGTCTTGCGGCATTATTATTTCAAGAGGTAAGGACTTTAATATCAAAATAGGTTAGATGATATTTTTATTTCGACATTTGGTAAAGCAACCCCCATTCGATATGAGCCAAGCATCAAAATCTAGGATAAACAATTGAATTAATTATGATCATATAAAGCGGCAACACAGACCTTTGTTTGAGCAGGAGTACCCAACCCAGCTCAGTGATATTTCCATGCCTTAATATCATTTATATTTAAAACCGAAGATTGTTATGCTATTAGAACATATTTTATATTGGGTTTGATTATTCTTATAAAATTTCAGGAAAATACAAATAATGTGAAATATTATATTTAATCTTTTCTGTTCTGTGAAAATGCCAGCAAGTAAGAAATTTGAAAAGAATAAATATTTCACCGAATCAATTGCTGGGTATTTCTGTTTAAGCATCTCAACTGCCTTACACTGTTCTTTAGTCTATTACATTGCAAACTCGGTTTCGTTTAAGAAGGTTTAAATGACATCCGTTATTTCTACGTAGCTAAATATTCAACCAATGTCGGATATCTAATATTCTACCGTTTACATATAATTATCCTCTATAAGGGATCTCTTTGGGTGTGTAACAAATAAACGCTTAATGGATTTATTCGCCATTTACTGTTTATATTTTTGTTCATCGTGATTTTTACACTTAATATTTCTACTAGAGTATATTTATTGACTTAAAGTAATTTAAAGTAATACGTTTGTACAAACGATAGTTAGTAAAGTATATTAGTGCATTATGAATTCAACAGTACATAAGTGTCACATTATCATCATTGTTATCAATCTTGAAGAGTACATTTCGCGCTAAAATGAATTAATTTTAATATAAAGAATCAATCAAAAATATTAAAACGATGCTAAAGAGGTCTTATGCACATTATCGTATGTATGAACAATGTTCTTGCAAATTGTAGTTTATGATTGTAATGAACATTACATTGCATTCATAATTTATTGGGCCTTTCTCAAAAATGAATGCTGGCCCATCTCTTTAACTTTCCCTCTTTATCATCACAGGACATAAAGCAGTGGCATGTGCCTTGGTTTGCAGTTGGCAGCTTGCATATTTGCGATTTCCCTTGATTAGTGCTTTCAAACGGTTCCTCATACTCATAAAACTCGATGTTTTCCATAAAGTTATTTGAATTAGTATGAGGTGACCGCATTGTATGAGAGGTATGGTCACGAGTTATATGGCGGTGAGTCGTTCTTTCAACGATCTCAGAGTCCTCATCCAACTCCGTTTGTGTACCCGTCGTGACAAAGCGAGCAGCTAATAGTACTACTTTGTGTTTCTTCAGAGCATTCTTCCTGTGTTGCAATCGGTTGTCGATACGAAATACCGCGACGCACATAAGAACGATAAAGAAAACAAAGCCAGCAGTGCTTAGAGGGATTACCAACTTGGGTGTCAGGAAACCTTGAATAAAATATAAATATATAACTGTTTAATTTTTGTGATATTGTACTACAAATAAAAAAGTATATTGATTGATACACTAGCTTGTATAATAATGAGTAATATGGGGTTTTAATTAATTGATTATTGATTTGAAATACATCTTCTTGGGACCATTCATTTATCTTTAAACTAAAAATAACAATTTTGTGTTTTATCGAATTCAACCTCTAATTCGAATTCAACCTCTAATTCTAACGCTAATAACTACAGGTTTTGTCAGCACAATAAACATTATTTCACTCTTACAATTCTCAGGTACATACAGTTTATAACACTTTAAATTTGGTAATATGCCTTATAATGAATCATCCATTGCTTACATATATCGAATCTTTCATCGCTCTCATCTTGGCAATCTGGTATGCCGTCACATAGTTTTTCTGTTGGAATGCAATCACTATTTGCACACGTAAAATCGTCAATTGGACAGCCTGAAAAATATCATAATTGTGTTATTTGGTTTGTAAATACATAAGAGCTACCGATATTTAGTATTGATTTTTCTATGCAGTCTATCATTTTGCGAGAACATTCAATAACTATACTGTAGTAAAATTGATATTGCGTGCTTACATTACATTATAAGTAAAGTACTGATGGATAAGAAAGTTCACACAGTTTAAAAGTTAAAATGATTTCTTTTTTAATTTTGGGTAAAATTAATTAATTATTGATGAGAATACGGATCTTACCACAGTGTTCTTCATCAGTACCGTTGAGACAGTCAATTATGCCATCGCAAAGGAAGCGATACTCTAAACAGATGTTTCTACCACAATCAACGTGAGCTTTATCTGCACTGCAATCGACTGTTAATGATCAAAATATCAAATACAGTAATTTTATAACGCAATCAAAATGAGAAAACCTAATTATGATAAGTTATGAAAATAACTATATGCATGGGTATAAATATGTAAATGAATACATCCGTAGGTAGTTTTTGGTTTGACAAGACAAATATCTTATGCATAACGCTATCCCCTATAAAAGAGATTAGTTAAAATGCGTCATTGACTCACCGCAGCCAATTTCATCAGTTTCATCATTGCAGTCAGGATTACCATTACAGCGAAGTTGTACCGGTATCACTTGGCCTTCATTACATCTAAAGGGAGTTGCGGCGCATGTTGCTGAATTCACCAGGAAAAAGCATATTGCAATAATTAGTTTCATTATCAATATTTTATTATATTTTGGCTAGTTTAATGTATATAATAATATATATTAATGAAGAGATTGATTACAATGTTGCGATCGGGGCAAGGCAACATGGCCGCGGTTATAATGGAGCATCATTTAGGAAAAAAAGTATTCTTTAAATATTCATTTTGGACATGCCATTTACATCTACGAGAAGAGGATTCAGTTGTCCCTTAGGTTTTAGGATTTGGCTTGCATATAATTAAGTTTTGAAGCTTACAGCAAAACGTCTCGTCACTATGATCGCCACAATCATTTCGTCCATCACATCGCACATTTGGTGTTAGGCATGGTCCGTGATTACATTTAAAAGCATTATCAGCACAGTCGACTGTCATTATAGAAATTGCCATATTATTATTATTCGTGTTCAATATCCTAATTACTGTTTTGTAAGTTTGACACAATTTAGTTTCATTTAGTTTAAGTAGGTTTTTGATAAGGACATAATAGAATAGTTGAACTACTTACTACATGTACCTTATAAATAAATCATATAAGTACTTGTATTGCGATATATTCTGATTACAACAAAATATAACACGATATAATAGAAAATAGATATAATTGAAATTAAGATACATTTGAATAGATATATGTTACATACCACAAAACCTTTCGTCATAATTTTTCTGGCAATCCTGCTTTCCGTCGCAAATCACAGTGTTCGCAAAACATTGCTTCGTATTTGAGCCATACCAATCGTTCCAGTTTTTGCATTCAAATGCGCCTTTGTCTTTACATGAAACTGTGGCAGATAATGAATATTAGATTTTATACCATTTTTTATAGTTCTAAATTTATCTGTTGTATTTTGATTATTTATGTTACTCTTACATTTCTGTCTGCTTATGGGCACGTTGCAATAGAAAAAACGTTATACAATTGAAATCTAATAATGCTGATTTCTGGCTGGCATTTTACGGTCAGACTACTTACCACATTCTTTCTCGTCATAGCCACCTATGCAATTGTTCACTCCATCACAGCGTCTATTGAAATAACTGCATTGCCCATTTAGACAATGAAACATGTATGGTGGACAAATTGCTGATTCTAGCATACAAGTAAGATGTAAAGCTATATTTGATAGTTTAAATTGTATGCAATATATATCAAACAAAATCAATTATCAATTGAATATGTTTTAGTGTATAGCATGCTGTTGTTTTTATAGAAGCCTTTATGGAACTAATCGTTGTAAGTCCATGTTTCTAACATCATTTTACAAGTTTATTTAATGAAAAATTCAATGCATACAATGAATGCAAAAACATATCATCAAAACTATCGGTCAACAAAAGAAAGTAAGATTGACAAAATCATATGGAAAAAGGAAAGAAATGCAATAAAATATTACTAAATATATTGGTTTAATGTTGGTTTAATATTGCCATGTAAACCAGATATAAGCTTATTAGGTCGTGAACGTTTTACAAGAGTTTAAGGGCAACAATCAATCACAGTATAGAATAACAGTAAATGCATTTGCAACAGCTGCGAAACAGTAATAGAAATGTTATATTTAAATAATTTAAATTAAATTTAAATTTGAAACATACAAACCGCAGTTATATTCATCTGAGCCGTCGATACAGTTGTTTATGCCATTACACCTCAGAGCGATATTGATGCACTCTCCACTTGAACATGTAAAAAAGCCTTCATCACAAAGTGACTCATCTAAACCAATACATAATCAAGTTATCCAAACCAAAACAGACTAACAATTTTAACCCGGCAGTAATTGTGTATGGCTGTTCTATCATCATCATAATTACATGTTCGACATATTTAACGATGTCTGAAAAATATTTTCAACTTATTACTAATATTGCTAGTCGTAAAATGTGTCATCGTTGGTTTATCCCAAGTTGTATAAATTTATAGCCTAAAATGTGTGTCATTAGTCTGTTTATGAGTCTATTATTGCGAATCATCAGATGTTTACTTATATCATTCGTAAAAAGCAGATGGAATGTAGATGTAAAACTCTATTAATTGGAGGTGTTTAAATAATAGATACTCAGGAATTATAAAAGAACTGTAATTGATCAATGGAGTTAATGGCAGGGATACTAAAGTGGTAATATGCTAATTGTAAAACTAAGAATTGTGCGTATATGTTTGCATTGCTTTATTGCTAGGATGATCTTACTATTTGATGATTGTTCATTAAGTGTCAAATAATTGATGATAAAAAGCAAAATAAAATCAATCTAATCGATTTACATACCAAAATCACTTATATATAAATATTATGGCATGATTTAACATTGTTTATTATCTGTCATACCGTGTATCCTATCGCTAGCCACCGTTATATGTTTTCTTTATTATTTTCAAAACCTACTAATGTAATAGTAGCTCAAATGAATATAAAACAGGATTTATGACTTAATAGACTCCTACCACATAATTCCTCATCAGAACCATCAATACAGTTTCTGCTTCCGTCACACTTAAAATAATTCCAAATGCACTGACCGTTTGCACATCTGAAGAACGATTTCCCACAGTGTGATGTTTCTGTAGATATACCGATCGTGTTCAAGAAATACATAATTAGTGCACCAGTCAGTGCCTGACTTGTATTTACACTTCGCTATTGTGTAGATGTGCGATTCTTAACGATGCACATAAATCATAGCAAAAACATTATAGAGAAACATTATAATATTCTTATTCAACAAATTCAATTTTTATCAGCTGTAAGTTTCTGTAAGTTTTCATAAATAAAAACGCAATTAACAAAAACAAAGTTTTGCTGATATTTAGGTTCTGTATTTAAATGGTTTCTACCGCATTTGTCCTCGTCAGAGCCATCCGAACAATCTATTGTATCATCACATCTGTCGGTGTACCAAACGCATTGATCGTTTGAACATCCGAAATAATAATTTCCACAAACCGGAGTTTCTGAAATAGAATGTAATTAACAAAGCTGGAAAAAGTGTTTTAGCTGTATTAACTCTATGTTATGTGAGGGCAGAACATTGCACAAACATATAATTTTCAAGGATTCAAACAAAAAAAACTAATAAAAATAATGATTACTTATCAAAGACAAACTTTGATTTTTCCTTTCCGAAAGCAATATTTTTTTTTATTTCACACTAATGAATATAAGCTTTATTTGTCCATTATTAAACAAAATACAATTTGCCCAATCATGTACTAAGGGCCATAACTAAGACACTAAACATCACATGACAAGTTCAGGTATTACTATTTTTCTACTTTTTTAGACATTGTTTTTGTATTAATTATTGACGTTGACCGCAAACAAATGTCTTTAAAACAAATTGTATTTCAAATTGAGCATCATCGCATCAGAGGTAACTATATCAAACAGCTTCAGTGAAAAAAAATTAAGGAGGTTTACCACAGTTAATCTCATCTGAGCCGTCAACACAATCAACCGTATCATCACAGCGATCTAAATGGTGCACACATTGACCATCATCGCATTTGAAATCATTAAATGCGCACGCAAAAGACGCTTAAAATTCAACGTTACATAAATAATTATATATTGATATACATTGCTGAGATGATCACTTGTTATTATTAATTCGTTAAAAAGTTAACCTTTTTAATAATATTGATAATTTACCATACAATTTTATGGAAATTGGGTCTTCTTTTGTTTGAATTAAACCTGTTTTATATTTGCTAAATGTGTTTTATATTTAGCATTAGTAGTATAAAATGAATTTGTGAATATTTAACAAGTGTGGTATATGATATTTTGATTTACTATTCATAATTTTAAGCATCATAATTGAAAAGGACTATATTTTATCAATTCATGTTTTCATTTGTCATCGGTTACTTATCGTATGAACTTAATGTTTACTTACAGGATAAACGTGAAGCTATCACATACACCACTATGTGGAATTTATCTTTAACTCTCATCACAATGAAAGACTCATTTGTCTATATATCCACTTGTGCCTTGCTCATTAAGGTTACCAAGCTTATTTCATTTATGATTCTGCATAAAGAATTCTGATTTTATATTTGTATTTCAAATAAGCAACGCATATTGTATAACTTATGCATCGTCCATGTTGACAGTTATTATTTCCTAACCGCATATTTTGAAAACACATGCTGGTATAAGGAAAGATGGCACCATTCATATAGGGGAACGATATGTTATATATGACTGAAATATTTTTTAATAGCGTTGACGATATTGCAAAAACAAAATGGCAGTGTAATCTTTTAATGCAGTATTTACATACCGGAGCAATAAACGCTGAATTTGTAATTTGCTGTATTTTTGACTCAGAAGATTAATTTTTGTAATCACGAAATCATGTGATCGTTCAATTTACGCTCTGTCTCACCTCTCATTGTTTGTACGATAAAACAAATACAGCTATCATGAAAACACATGATATTCGATGTGGACAAAGCTGATAAATGTACGGCAAAAAAGTAATGTGATTTTCTAGTTATGGTGATATAAAAGGATATATGTCTGCATATTGAATACAGTATTACAAAATTACCGTTTTTTTTGGAAAGTTGGTAGGTGTATTTGTCAACACTAATTGACAATGGCTTCTTGAATGTTTCATGTTTCATGTTTAATCGCAGCATTTCACAATCAATACGAAAATATTTGTTTTGTGCTTTAGGGGTTTCAATAGAGAACCAGTGTTTTTCAACTCCTATTTTACAAATAACATGATTTGTACAATAATATCATATAAAATTTGACGTAATTGGAACCGTGTGTGATTAAAAGAACATGCATCTAATTGTAAACTGGTAATGGTTGAAATAATAGATAATGATTCATTTTGATAATGTACCACAATTTTTTGGACATCAAACATAATCAATTTCAAGTGATTATTGTGATAAATGTACCGTAACAAAAGCAAATGCCGGCTGTGGTAGATATAATGTGCGTTATGCAGTTACATGTATTTCATGGAGGTTGTTGTAGGGCAACAGCTCCGTAGGGCAAAAGCCCAGTAGGGTAAAAAGCCCTGTGATTCGGTCAGCTTGTGAAAATGCCCCCACGATGATTTCAACACATATTTTATTTATTAAGGAAATAAATCAACGCTATATTTTTAAACATACCTTTTTCAATTAAGCAATTCATTGTTACTCTAACCAGTGTCTTATTGTCAAGTCGCTCTTATTTTAATGGTCGAATTAGCCGAATAGCTATGTAGATGTAGAGCTTTTTGCCATAACATAGAACATCAACTATAGTTGCAATCAACAATGCAAATTTAGCATAACTATAGCGGTTTTGGAGGAAATGATCATTATTGTTGATTTCGAAATGAGAACCAATTTGAATTGATAAAAGTAAACAAAAATCTTAACAAATGTTAAATCGCGGGGTTTTTGCCTTATTACGACAATCACGGGCCTTTGCCATGCGGGGCTTTTATCTGCGCGCCTAGAGTGGCACTTTATTGTACCATGATGTACACCTATGCGTAAGCTTAAAGCTAAAGTGGGGCCAGAAAAGCTCATATAAAATGTTACAATTCATATTAAATAATCAGGCAAACCGAATGTTGCAATTGTATTCATATAAAATTTATCATGATAATGAAGGGTCATTCCCTAAGGTATCGAAATCCAATATAATAAACATAAATATAATAATTAATTCAATTGCCATTCAAGCTGATTTCAAGTGGCTTGATATGATGTGTCCCTTATTCTTCCCTTATTTCTGATTGTTAGAGTATAATAAACAAGTGTCTTATGCAAAATTCGAACTCATTCTAAACACCTCGATTTGACCCTCCGATTCGTTCTTTTCTTGCATGTCAGTGCATTTTATCTCCATAGTATCTTGTAGAGGTTTCCCACCGGTTTCCGGAAGTAGAAAGCATGGTGGCAATGCAACAAGTGTAATCACTGATATCAATATATAAGGTGCTATCGTATTCACCTTTGCCTAAATGGAAATATAAATTAGACGATACTATATGATTATGAAGTAAACTCTTTATCAAGGTCATAAGAATAATAAAGTGATTCAACGAGACTCTTATTTTGTCATACCGATTCTCATGATACGCAAAGTTAATAAGATTTTTTTATCAAAAACTTATGATCAATGAACATAATGTTATATTAAAAGTGTTAAGTATATACAAGAAATGTCAGCATTACTATATGAAATTCTAATTATTTAAAAGTAAGGTGAATGGATATCGACCATATCTTTTATTTACCAAATATACAATTTGTGGTGCTAATACTGCACCGATCCGTCCTAATAATTGGCCTGCCGAAACACCACAGTTCCTATAGTCAAAGCAATATTTTTGTATTAGATAATGACAATAGATCCGAAAAAAGAGGATTTCAAACATAAGGAGAGAATAAGATCATACACTAAATATTCATGAACAGGGATATCAAACTAGATTGTTCACTTATGTTCACACATATTGGAACGTTTTGCTTCATTGCAAAACAAATACGCATATGCAAATATTTCATTTCTGAAAAACAAACCTGATACATGTCGGATATATTTCCGCTGTGAACACCTGCACCACATAGCATGCGCCACAAAATATGCTTTTCGCAATCAATGCCACACCAGTGAAGAGAGTTGAATCGGCACCGCCGCGGTCGAAAAGCAAGATAAGTACAAGACCAATGGCACAGAGCATTGAGCCAACACCAAAGCCAACCTACATGTATTAACGTATTTATTTGATCACCATGAAATGACTAAATATGAATGTTAAATTGTATAGGATGAAACTATTATTGAAATGCATCATCGGCTACATTTAGTTTAGCGCTTTGGGAAATTTGGGGTTATCATCCAATGTATACTTACAAAGGCTTTTCTTCTGCCGAGACTGTTATTCACAATAATTACTGTTATCATGATCGCCTAAAACAAATATATAATGTTCATGGTATGCTTTACATACTACATTGTTAGAAAATGCACTATATATATATTTGATTTTAGATCTCCTAAACAGGTAAAACAGTTATGTATATAATTTCATGTATTTGTATCAGCGTGTAACAAAACGTCAAATTATATATACCAGGTCAAATAAAGCAGCAATTAGTAGGTTGATATATCCTGGAAGATGCTTGATGTTAAATGCCAAGAAATAATAGGTGATGTAACTTGCAAACCTGTAAATGTGAAACACATGTATGGATAGATATAACATTGATATTCCCAACATAATTGTTGTTCATATACAACCTGAATATGTCTCATATTGAAAACATCTTAAGTGGATAGACTTAAATATATTAATAAATTTATCAAGTTATTTGAGCATGGTCTAATGGCATTCTCTATAATAGTAGTGCAAGCCCATTCATGAGTGATTTAATTTGATTTTATTTGATAACAGAGATCACGTTATTTCGTTCATTGCAGTGTTTTTGCCAATGAACCTTATTTGGTTGAAGATTTGTATGTAAATCACGCAGTACAAACAGGTAGGTCTTGGGTTTTTGAACGGAAAAGTTACAAAGACCGAGAACGGGCTGCTGTTTCCGAATACCGGGTAAGTTGTTAACAATAAAAAGCATCCGCCCACACTCATCATGTTTGGACATGGTATATACCATGCAGCTTACCACAACGTTGTCACTGCAAGTGTAGTCACCACCATCTTCTTTGTTCGAAATAGATCAACAACGCTATACTTCGTTTTGTTTTCGGCGAACACATCTTTCTCATCCCTCTTTATCATGCATTAGAGCTGATCTGTCCTTCAAAACGGATAAGTCTGGAACAGGCACCTTGTTGCGACGTGCAATTGTCTGGATGACGGTTTTTGCCTCCTTTATACGACCCTGTTGAGCCAACCATCTCGGACTCTCTGGTACGAGCCTTTAGAAATAGCGAAATTTAAATTCAAAGTTAGAAATATCGGTCAGATTATGAATTATTCATTTGGTGTTTATTAGTAAAATTTACCCATATTCATCCTCTTTACTGATTACTAAAATATTTTTGTGATGAATCAACTTTCAATATATGGTATTCTTACAATGTTTAATTCAAATGTTTAAAAGTAAGAGTTACTTTGTATAAATAGCTTTCAAGTTATAAACGTGATTGCAATATGAGACCCTATAAATATAGAACCAAAATGTAATCGGACAAAATTAATAAAATATCTTACCACCATAAAGGTAGGTAACATAATGTAATTATAGATGTTGACATAGTAAGATATCGCCACTCACGTATGTAATACCCCTGAAACAACCAATGAAGGTAAACGCAAAAATTAGATAGTGTTAAGGTATTTCTTTAAATTGAAATATAATGAAATATTTATCATGGGCATGACCTTTATTCGGTGGTCAATTGATACGAATAATTTCTTTTGTATTTACTTATGAAAATATCAAATATGCACATTTTCCTGAACTGATGGTAGTCCGATTATGAATTCGACATAACTGATTACAAATACAAGCCAAGGCCATCTGGGATCAGTACTAAACAATATTGAACAAATGAGATATACAGCTGTAAGTGAAAAGGTGCATTTGTGTTATGTAAACATCTTATAACTAACCATTATAGCAACGCAATTTAAATTTGTTTATTTGGTATGTTACTTAATAAATTTCTTAATTACTATAAAAGCAAGGAGCATTTGGCCGACTGCCCAGAAACCTATGGTTCCACAAAATGTACGCCATTGCCTGCTAACAAACTCCAGTGGATAAACACAGTTTATGGCAGAAAACCCACCGCTTCCAATCTGAAAATAGACATCAATTTTACCTGAGTGTGTCGTCATTATAATATAAATACGCTTGTAAATGTTAATATATGTTTGCAAATAAACTTGACATAAAGTTTGACTGTATGTGCAATAATCATAATTTTAACATGTGTATATATATCATAAGCGTTTACCCCTAGCAAAAATCGCATGCATGCATAGAATTGCCAGTTGGAAGAAACACCGGAAATTGCACCCGCTAATCCTAATATACCAACCATTGCAAACGACACCTTTTTCCTACCATAACGGTCCGAAATCTTCAAACAAAAATAACAGATTTTGGAGAAAATAAATGTTTTGTACCAATTTCAATGCAAATAAATCCATTATAAATATTATCATAATAAATTATAAATATTATCTTAACAATTCAAATTAACCATTCAAACAAATACGCTAACTTAAAGGATCTATTAGATGTGTGTGGAATTATGTGAAACCGCTCAAAAGAAATAATTATAAAATGAAATGAAAATTATAATAAAATATAGGCATTCCAGAGGAATTTGGTTATATTCAATACCAATGCTGCAAGCGCAGATGCAAAAAGCCTGTGACAGCACAATAAAATAGTAAAATGTGATAGAAAACCTTTATTTTTTTAAAATAAAATAATAACTATCATTTGAGTAGTATTATATTACATATTTTATCAACTATATTCATAATTAATATATAAATCATCAATCAAAGTTAGATCAATTGAAATGAGCACCTGTCCTACACCAACTGCTCCTATCAACATACCAATAAATTGGATCGAATGAATCAAATCGCTCACGTAGTCCAGGTCACATATCAAGCGCCACTAAACATCAAAGTAGTCAATGAAGATATTGACAAATTAATTTATTAAGGGGTTTTGTTTCCGTTGCATCTGCATATGAACTATAACTAAACTGGTGGATACATGATTCCGCAAATTATTTGTATTGTATACAAATTTTACAGACAACGACACAAAAACGACAAAAAAAAACGTTCAAGCACCTTACAGCTTAAGCATATAATCAATTGCTTATTGATGTGTATAATATAGTTATTTGTTCAGAAGAAAGTAGGTCTACAAATAAAGGATATTCATGATGTGTAAAATTAAATGTTATACTGCGTTTTTGTTCAATCATAAATTATTTGAACTTGCATTTCACCAAAACTCATTAATTGTAATATATTTTTGCATTTGTATCGAAACAATTGACTGAAATTCTGAAATTGTATTTCAAACTTCAATTCTATTAAATTGATATTCAACTCAGTGGATTTGATGATGTATTGTTTACAAAATTATATATTTTGATAACAATTCATATTTTATAACCTTAATACACTGATTACCTCAGTGACAATAGATGTGAAGTCGGTATTAAACACAACTTGATTATAGTTGCATTCATGTCCAGAACTGTCATTCATCGATTCATTTGCATTCAAATATATTTTGCTCGCACTCGAGGAAATGTTGCTTTCAAAGTCGTGCTGGGTTTCATTTGGTGTTTGTGCAATGCATGTCACGCCTGGATCAGCGCCTTAAGGTAAATATAGTACCAATTAATTATTACTTTAAGAAACAAAAACCGAACCGAAATGGTATCTAATAGCAAATAACTATTCATTAAATTTCAGGTTTATTTATAGTTTTTTTCAGCTCTACGATATTTAACAATATTCATCATGTCATGTTTGTGGAACATTGCGGATCGCCAATTATATTCTCTATCTGTCGGGTATTCCGTAAGGTTTTTTCAAAAAAAAATAACGAAATAATTTTAATTGATGCTGCAATTTAACCTTGACACCTACCGACATAGACAGGCAGCATTTGTGCGAACGAATTAAAAACATCAGGAAGGCATATGAACAGGAAAATACATCTTTGCCAGAATCCAAATCCCCCAAGGTCATCTATCACACTTTCGTATGTATACTGTTTGAACACGACTTTGTTATCCTGTGAGGCTTTCATTGTGCTGCTGATGGTAAAACTACACGATTATTCGATTAAGTTTGATTTTGCTTTTATGTTAAGTTTTAATATAACTTTTGTGTTTATATTTTTAGCCAATTATAATTTCATAGGAACCTTTACCGAATACACAAGAAAGTTTATCCCAGTCGCTAAGAAAATGGCCAGGCCAGGCCTAAGGCAAATTAAGACGACTGCTGCTTCACAGTTAATAAAAACCTGTATTACACTTGCAATTAAAAATAAACGTTTGAAAACATGTAATGAGAGACAAACTCGACCAACAACACTCACCTTAAATCAAATGTATGATATTCACTACATGGATATCACAAAATTGCTGTATAACATAAAATTGATCTGTAATAAAGTTGTCTATATCCTAACTATATGATTAAATAAATAAATCCGAAAAAGTTTATGTTTTGACATTCATAACGCGTAAATCATGAAATAAACTACACAATCAAACCAATATGTATATTATATCTGAAAGAAGACATTATATGAATGAATAGATTGTTTAACCTTGATTTCAACTCATGGGTGACTGAGTTTAATTATCTTTTATCGTGTTCTGAATATAAAAAAAATCATTGATTTGTTATTACTTCTATTAGGACATATTTAACCTTTATAATTTTTGTATTTCTTTTAACTTTATATTTGAAATATAACTGCAGCAACTTAGTTTATTTGCCTAGATTGTCTTAATTTTAAGAAGGATATCTCTTAGAAATTTACAAATAAACATAATTTTATCTTAACTGTTATGAATATATTATCATCTCTTTGTGTTATCTTTTGACATGGGTTCTTTTTCTGGCTCATGTTCGACACTTTTTTATTGGGATTAAAACATTTCTGTCACAGTCAATCGGCTCAATAGGATTGTCAGGGTTTATTCCGGAGTCGTTTTAGGGAACGCATGATTGTCAAACTTTATGTCAATATAATCAGAGCCATTGAGATATGTACACAGATTAACGATAGCGTTTGATAAAATCCACATTCGTTTTGTTATAATATGAATTTACACATAATTCATATATTGGTCGTGTTTTATATATTTTTTTTGATTTTTTTTCGCTAATTATGTATAACATAATTTTATTGAACTGTTTGCCAAATAATTTGTAAATTATTAGAGCATAAAACACTGAATAAAGGCAATTTCATATATGCTTATACACTAAATATGAAATATTGTTTTCCTTGCCATTTTCTTTCGGACGCGTTGTCTCCATCCGTATCCGTTTGATTAAGCATTTTAGTGAATTTTGATACCGATAAAAAATTTTTATGACGTATATAAAAAAACGTAAGTAGGTAATAACTCTTTGATTTAATGTACCAAAACAAGTTCTAATTGATGAATTCCATTACCATTATACATGCTGTATAACTCAGTGTAATTGTTAATGTACTGATCACACGGCATTGAGCAACATAACACCATATTGCGTTGACGTTTTACCTTCAAGTTATATCAAACCATGGTTTTAGCTATTGCCATATACCATGTCATGGTTATGATTAATATTTAGATATTTGCATTAGTCCATTTGAAATAAGATACTGTATTTTAACTGTTTTGTAAATATTGTCAACCTTATCATCGATATTCGTAAAGACAATCTTTTGTAACTGATGAAAGCAAACTAACTAAAAATTTATGATATAACATATAGAGAAATAACAGCAAAAGATAAATAATATATATAAACTTTGATTTGAAGAACATAACTTTCAAAATACTGCATCCAATGTCACTGAAATATTTCCGATATCTAGCATTATTTTGATTTGATTGCGCTAGATATATTAACATATACA
>LQRL01011732.1:0-12057 GCA_001703475.1 Hydroides elegans | reverse complement strand
GTAAGATCTTTTGAAGATTTCATATGAACCTGGACCCAAATAATCTCGCATGCTGCGTCCAAATCGTGGACTATATTTGCAGTGAAATCCTTGCGAACCAGAACAAACACACCACCACCTCGCTTGTTATCACGGTCTTTGCGAAATACAGAGAAATGTGGAGGAAATATTTCTGAATTGAGAAAGTCGCCGGTTAACCACGATTCCGTTCCAAACATAATGTCTAAACATGTGCTTTGCAAAAACGATTCGAGAGATGCCGTTTTATTTTTAATTGACCGACAGTTTACTATTGCAGTTTTAAGAGGAATGTCTTTTTGGAGTTTGTTTTTGATAGGTTTGTGTGTCAGAATAGCTTTGTTTCCTGTATGGAGTTTTGGTGTGGATATGGGTGATGAGGCTGCTTTTGGTAAGCCTGGACTGCTAAACTTTGAACAATTTGAGCTATTGATAGAAGGTGTATCGATTGAGCAGTGAAAGGAAGGATGGTTTGAATCGTCAAGAGAGCCAACAGATGAAAGTCTAGTTTTGTCAGAAATTTTACTGGATTCCATGCGAGTGGCAATGTCATCCTTGAAACTAGGGTCTAGGGGATAGAAGAAAGAACCACGGGAATTGTTTACAACTGGAGAGTCGAAGACAATTATGGAATAAGATGGCTGATAGCAACTGGGACATATCCAAGATACCGAGGTGTTTGCCAAAATGATATAAGATTCGCTATCTATAAACAAACAGGAAGTGTGGAACCAAACATTACAGTTGTCGCATAAAATAGCCTTTTGTTCCCAAGTACAATTTTCTAGACAGGTGCCACACGGATAAGAAGAGACTGTTTCTGCTGGACCGGGGTTTGGTTCTATATCGCCTGAAGTACCATTGACGATAAGGACTAGAAAAAGAACCGATTTGAATTGCATAGGTTTGTAGCTATTTCTAATCCAAGGGTGTTTGAGCGAACGTGCTGCTTGAAGCATATTGATAGGGCTTGAGATATTGGTTTTGGTTTTAGAACGGGCATGCACAACTAATAATACTGCGCCAAGAACCAAGAAAAAACCGAACAACGACCTAGCATGCTTGGTCATGATGAGCGATAATTGAAGAAAAACAAAATAATTTGAAGATGTTAAGCTCCAACCAACATGAAACCACCAAATTTGTGTAAATAAGATACGAAGTAATGATTATGTTAATTTCTAGCGTGGTCGAAGCAATAGTTAACTGAAATAATAAAAAAGAACATAGTGTTGTTTTTTTTGCGACCGGAAGTCAGGTTTTCAACTCTCTTCAAATGAGTGTCCAATAATGCTTTGTTTTAGGGATGTGGGCGCATACCATGACGGTGCAAGATTATCAAGACCTGATCGATAGAGGATGGCGACGGTAAGTCATTTAAGATTTGAAAATAAATGTTTTTTTTTTTTAAAAAACATTACTATAAGCTTGGCGATATTTAATGTCAAAGATGAATAGCTATATCCTGAATCATTAATGCCAAGATCTAGTCACTATGATGTCATTTATATCATTGATTGTATTTTTAACACATGGGCACTGATACAGGGTATCCCGATTATTGTTTCTTTCTTATGCAAATAATTTTCTTTGGTCACCTGCAAGCTGAAGAATATTTTTTTTTCTAAAGAACGATTCGATCTTTGCTATATACAAATCATTTAATATTTTCAATTTTAGAAGCGGGTGTTATTGCTACAAACCGACTATGGATCAGACTTGCTGTCCACAATATACGATTCGCTGCAACGCCCTAGAATTTAAACTATCCAAATCACATAAAAAGGTGATCAAAAAGGTCAATCGATTCTTGAACACGGGTATTCGACCAGATAAGACCGAAGTACAACTATCTGAAACTGAAAATGACAAAGCATCATCATCATCACCTAGACAACATGTGCCAGGCATGGATAAGGAGGGAAGTAGTAGTGCCCAAAGTGATGTCAATGCGTTGCAAACTGATAAACGAACGGATGCAAGTGTAGAAAACAATGAGCAAAATGACACTGGTACTGACAGTATCGATGGAAAGGTGGTTGCTAGTACGAATAGCATAGAGACGAAAGATGACGAAAAAGCAGACCGTACTTCGCCAACGATTCAGAATAAAAAGACGCCTCGACCAGGTAAATTTGGTACTTCGATGATGTGAAGTGCGTTGATTTGTTAATGAAGCTCAACCAAAAACTATTAGTTACTCTAGTAATTTGATAAAAAAAAGTTATTTCAGAGTTTCTCTTTGTTATTTGTAAACGAAACTTATTCAAGGAAAAATTATTATTTCTTATCGTTTTATGTCATGATATAATCCTCTGAAAAAAAAACATAAAATAACTAATGTTTCAGATGCATTTAACATATTTAATTGAACGCACATGCATTCAGCATGTTTACATATCTAGCAGCAGAAATAGACGATTAGTTCAATGTAAACATTTTATTTTCAAGGTGGAGGCGCGGATCCTAATAAACCGCAGCGAAAGAAAGCCAAGTTGATGCGACGAGAAAGAAGTTTGGCCAAACAGGCCAGCATAGAAGGGTCTGCTCAGGTAAACTGTCCCCCGTCTAGGATAAAGGGGCTTTTGTGGGTCGTGTTGTTTTTGCAAAAAAAAAAAAAGTAAATAACGTCGCTATATGGTGTTTGTGGGTTTATTGGTTTAACACGGCGAAACAATAATTTGATATAGCCAGATCTTATCCGAATATTCGTTCACCATTGTCTGAGGATTGCTCATATGTTACGTCTTGTTTCAGAAAACCAAAGCTGCCAATAAAGAAAAATCCTTGGAGGACTTTTTAAATGAAGTTAACGATGATGCTGTTCACAAATTAGAGGTACATTTTCGGGAGAGGTTAAGGGTAGAAAGTTCAACTGAATAAGGTTGATAAGAGATTAAGTATAAGTTACAAAGGTAATTAAAATAAATATTATAGACGATTGTCAGAAAACAACTTGATTCTATTTCATTTCGAGACAATTTCTCTCTTGATTGATAATATTGAAATAATGAATATTAGTAATTTTATTTTTCTTAGTTGATCTATGAACAGTCGATAATATTTGTACAATTTAGTGAATTCATGTCAAATGCGTTATCTGAATATCATGTACCAAGTATAATATTCACACAGATAAGAACAGTTCGCTCGTCACCCGCCAGTCCAGACTTTGAGCGCACCCTTACTGAATCTCACGAAGTCTATTATAACTACCAACTGGCCATCCACAAAGATCCACCCACGAAACCTGTTATGAAACAGTTTAAGAGATTCCTCTGTACCTCGCCACTTATAGAGGTAGTTTGGGGGTTGTTGCTTACGAAATAAAGAGTAGAAAACAGCGGCGGCATGAACTTCCTCAATTCCCAAACTCAATCAGGCTGAAAAATTTTTGGCACTGCAATATCCCTTCCTTTAAATATAGCACTAACGTGGACTTTGTCTGAATTTTCTTGCAGTTTTTTCATACGAATGATCCTTTTGAAATTTTCCCTTGAACATCAAACAATATCCGTGCAAAACATTCTCAACCACTAAGTCCCCAATCAAATATCATTCGATGTTCAAACAAAAACTAATTATTTCATAATTCTCTTCTCTGTTCCAATAGATGAGACTAGTTGAGTCAGGGAGCGAGGAATTTCGTGCCACGCGGGCCGAGTCACATGCAGTGTTCGAAAAGTATCAAATGGCCATCCATAAAGACTCACCCTCGGAATGTGATATGAAATCGTACACGCGCTTTTTGGTCGATTCTCCTCTTCAGGTAAACGATCAAGTAATACAGTGAAGAATCCATATAAAGCGAGGCAGCTGAAATGCGTTAGTAAGGCATTTACTATGCGAAAGAAAAAGTCAATAAGGATTGGTCATCTTTATGATAATAAAATAAAGGACATAATAATTTAAAAAAATATTATTTGATAAAACGCTTCTATATATTTTGACTCTACACACAGCATTTAAACGTGTTAGTTAAAATATAGGATTGTCTTTACGGCACTGCATATGACTCGGCAATCGATAGAATATATATATTTTAATTTATAATAACATGTAATTGTATGGCAATATGTTGCCAGTGTGTACAATTTAGCATGAACGACTATCAAGTAGGCTTATTTCTTTGAAATTTTGCTTATTTTGCTTACAGAAACGATATACTTAATACGTAGTGATTATAGTATTTAAATGATTATCTTGGTTGAAGATTTCAAAATTTGATAAGGAATATAGTTAAAGTTCTAAATTATATCATACATCGTTACGGTTGTATATGTAGCTGAAAGAAATTTTAGCTGTTAAGCTGTTAAGTTGATAGTATTTTCGCACTGAAAAATGATTTAGATAACGCTTTTAATGACGTGTTTTATAGTTAAGCGGCGCATTATTTTAATGCAATACGATAAGAATCGTAAATGACCCAGAAATCTGTTTTCATTTGCAAAAACCGAAGGAAAATCCAGTTCTCAAATGACCAACTCTCATTTTCAGACAGAAGAAACTGAGAGCGGTGACCAAGAGCTAGGCTCTTTCCACCAACATTATTTACTGGATGGCAAGATCATCGCCGTCGGTGTTTTAGATATTTTACCCAACTGTACCTCGTCGGTCTACCTCTTCTATGACCCCGACTACCACTTCTTGTCGTTAGGGACTTATTCAGCGCTTAGGTATTTCTTTATGTTTTGAATATTTGTAGAGAGCAATTACCATCTATATGTTCATCAAATATTGTCTGCAAAATGAACTTCAAATATTCATAAAAAATGATAAACTCATGTCCAATTGAAGGCTTATTTTCATATTATTGTCAATATGAGAAGGAGAATTAATTATTTTTTTCCGATAAAAATTTAACGTTTATCATGAATATGTTATAAACACGATTTCATGAACATGATATCATGCATAAGTCACAATAATTGATAATTTCAAGTTGGAAAATTGATAGACGTGAGAATCGGATACGGTCATATAAAAAGCATCATAAATAAACTTTAATCCTCAATTGAAAGAAAACTGCTATATCGATATAGCTGAAAATTTTATGGAGTCTAGGTATGTTATTTGACAATATAATTTTAAATTTGCAAATCATTCCATTGAAAAATAAATCATTGAGCAATGAAGTTTTGAAATACTTTGTCGTTCAAATTGAGAATCTATTGCGGTCAGTCTCAATTACAGTACACTATTAGACCAATAAGCCTAGCTAATGCATCGATTATATCTATCATACATATTGAGGATGACAAGTGATCAATAAAATCTATATATAAGTAATATTGTATTAAAGGCACCGCAAGTCCCTTAGATACACTTTGAGCGTTAATAGCTCCAAAACGGCAAATGCAATGTAAATTATTTTTAGCATTGCAAATTTGAAACAAAAAAGAAGGTTGATTTACAAAATATTGAATTTTAATATTAATAAGTGTAAAAGATATCAAATAAAAACGATTTTTGTGATATTTTATCTCATTTTCATGCAAGGATCGTAAGGTGTCTTTGGAAATCAACAAGTTCCTTTGTCTTTGAATAGTAGAATTCTATTGATCGGTTTTGTACTTTGTCCTTGAATAGTAGAATTCTATGAATTGGCAATGTGTTGGGGTCAGCAGGGTGTCACTTCTTAACGGTTGGGTGATCATACCAATAAAAACTATAACATCTAAAATATGAGAGGTCAAACGGAGGAAAAACCATTAAACAGAGCATTTGAATGGAGAGAGGGATTTTACATGAATAATCAGATAAATTCCTTAAAATATATATTTGACTCTAGGTTTTGATTACGAGATTAAATTTAGTAAAAACACATATACATTGTATAACTATATGTACCGTCAAAAATGTCGTTTATCCATGCGATTGATTGGTCTTGTTTACTTAAGTGAATAACAGGACCAATATTCTCCACTCTGCTTAATCTGAACCTTATCAATAAAACCAATGTAAAAGAGTTGGCAACATCTAAATCTAATGTTAAGGTCAGAGCGGAAAATATGGGTCATGCATGACTGAAAGTTGTCAATCACTCAATGAGTAAACGCTCATAGACTATTGACAGTAATGTTTTAAACACCGTATTAAGTACTAAGGTGACATATCTTGTACAGGAAGCCGAAAGTATTTTTAGCCACGGCTTGCTATGCAAGACGTGGATTGTACCACCACTTTTCCGTTGTCAATTTATATATCAATATATATATAAATTTATTTGTTTAGTGCGTTAACTTTTTCTAGAAAGCACTACTCCTCTAAGAGTTGTCGGCCGATTTTGATGAAACTTGGTTCAAAATATTCCTTGAGAGCGTGTGTATTTCAGTTGTGCTTTATAGGCATCTTTTGCTTATATAAGCAAAGCTATGACTGCTTTTATCTTACATTTCAAATGTACAGGTCATGTACTTTTCATTGTTTATGTTGGGATGATGTGATTGTGACGTCATAATCGAAATTGCTCTGCTGCGTGATATGTCTGTGGACATATTTTACACACCATTCTATTGCGATCTTCTAATAATCATATTACTTTCGCTGTGCGTTTAGACAGTCTTTCACGTAACATTTAATATTCCTTCTCGAAATCGGTATTTTGCACGTTAGTTTGGATAAAGAAGAATTTTTCTCGCTCAATGAGTTCTACGATAATCAGTGAAGCCTATAGGTTAAGAGTGTCTGTCTGCCAATCCGTTTGTGTAAACTCCATTATCTGGAAACGGATTGGCATAGGGATTGTTGGACTAAAATACTCTGGACCTGTTTGATTGACTTCCATGATTAACATCATTCGCCCATGCTCGAAAAATATTAACCCTTTTTATGCGATATCTCGAGGATGGGTTGGCCTTGACTCGTTGTTTCGTTCACATTGAGACACTTGACCTGAAGATGTGCCTTTGGATATTTTCGAATAAATATTATCAATTTCTGAAAATTTCAGGCGATATCTGATAACCAGTAGGCCTAGCGACTCGATGTTGGCCTCAAAATAAAGCGCTTGATCTGTAGATGGGTATTTTTGATATGATCAATTACCGGTCGCGCATGTCTTGTTGTTTTATAGTCCAGACAATGTCTAGGAGACGAATAGGTCTAGAGACTCGATGTTGAACGCAAATTGAAGCACTTCACCTGCAGATGCGTATTGCAATATTTTAGAACAAAATGAACATTTTTTTGTCGCGCATGTGGAATGCTAACAAATGTTAAGTATTTCAGGCGATATTCTGAGAACGTTAGTGCCTAGAGACTCGATCTTGTGATCTAATTTAACTCTTTCGATACCGCATTTTGACGCATTTTACTCCTCCTAAATACCGTGAATTATTGCGTTTCACCCTTGTGAAATACCGTCAAATAAAATTCTTAGGACAACAAATTACTGGCACAAACAAATGGCGAAAACAAATTAAATGAATTAAAGATAAGAATTAATGTTTTCTGCCAATTTCTTCAATAAAAAAAATATTGGAAAAAATGCTTGATCCGGGATTCGAACCCGGGATCAAAGGTCAATGGCAGGTTTGTCCAGCCACATAGCTGCATAGGCCACACACCCATCTGCTTGGTCACTGTATGATTTTCGTCATAATTATGCCAAAAGAGTAATAATTATGCGGCTATTTAAATTATGTCAATGACCTTTCATGACCTTTATACGAAAGGATAATCAATTTAATGAACATATGGACTAAGCTTGAAAAGGCGTTTATGTTCATACTGCTGCTGCTGCTGAATGACCTTTCAGACAAATCAATTAGTTTAACATATCATGTAATATTTTCTATATAAGGAAAGCAATAATACTATGCTTTAGAGGGAGATAATGATCGTCCATTATGTTGCATAAAAGAGTGTTTTGATTTAATTTCTGTAGTTTTAACAATAAATCTTCTTTTATTGAGATCAATGCTATTTATTTTGTAAAAAAAAAAAGATGGCAATCATTTATCTTTAATAGAAGGGTTAATCAAATCACTGAAGCCGCAAATATATGTAACTCAATAATTACGGTTTTTTACGCCTTGGGAGCTTGTCGTTAGGTACGTCAAATTACGCCTTGGGAGCTTGTCGTAAAGTACGTCAAATTACGTCTTGGGTATACATGAGTTAAGGGCTTGTCCTGGGAATGCACTTGTATTATTGCATCAGTATTTCGTCTCTAACTTAAGCAAGGTGTGGCACACTGTCCTTGGACAGTCTTGTTTAGATTATCTATTCATATTTTATTTGATATGACATCTAGAAAAAAATCGTGTCAAAATTAGCCGACCCAAATTTTAAGATATTCGATATTTGTATGAATATTGTGTAACATGTAGTAAAATATAACAAAAAACAGCATAAAAATATAACATCTATGTATCGCAAAGTTTCAACAATTCTACATATTATGTAGTTGGTTGATGTGTGGATAGCAAAACCGGTTATGAATTTGCAACTAAAAATCTGCACCTTTTTAACCCTCCCCCTTAAATTGATAAAATTCAGTCTAATGGTTTACCCTACTAGTCAATAGAATATTGTGTAGACACATCCAGGGGTCCTTACACCAAGCGAACATTTTCAAAATTCTGCAGCTTTTCGAGGCCATATCTATAGCAAATCCAACCACTATAGTAGTATGGTACTATTATTAAGACTGACCGCAATAGATTCTCAATTCGAACGCCACCATGCTTCATGTTATTGTTATTCAAAGAGTTATTCTTAATAGAAACGTTCTGTAAATTAAACTTTGTATTGGTAAATAACATACCTACACTCCATAAAATTTTCAAATTTATCGATTAAGCAGTTTTCTTTAAATTTTTGTATTTATGATGCTTTTCATATGACCGTAACCGATTTTCACTCCTACTTTATGACACATTTTATTTAAATTTCCTTGTTTCCTTTTTGTTTTCAGAGAACTTGCCTTTACCCGATATCTGAATACAGTGAACCCTGCAATACAGTATTACTACATGGGATTTTACATTCACTCTTGTCCTAAAATGAAGTAAGCTATTGTATTATGTGCACTGGGTTAGAAAATAAGTATTAAATTAAATTCATAGACAAGGAAGGTTTGTTAATAGTTCAGAAAGTGCGGTCATTGTGTTAATTTTGGTTTTATAAAGTTTACTTTTCAGTTTGCCCTATTTGATCGTGAAATATCAGTACAATAAACATTTAACACATTAATATTTTGCTTCAATATTGACTTAATTGGTTCACCTCTAGACTGTATATCATATAAACAATGTAAGTAATATTTCTGGACAAAAAGGGCTGGAGCACGCAACTAACTTTGTCGAGGAGCATAACCTTAAATATTTTACCACACCTAACCAACACTTAAGTGTTTTATTTTGTTTAAACCAGATACAAGGGCAATTATGATCCCTCCTTCCTCTCCTGTCCTCAAACCTACAAGTGGTGCCCCGTGCCTGAGGCGTCACCGAAACTGGACGCCAACAAGTACTGCCGACTTTCTTCGCCTGATGCAGGTCAGATTCTTGTGTCTATCCTTCTTATTTGTTAATTTCTATATTTTGTTGTCTCGATATTTTTCTTCGCTCGCATCACCTCTCAAAATCTCTCTTACAGTTGCTCCTATAATATTTCATGCCCCGTAAAATAGTCAAAACTAGTATTCGATCTAAGATTAACATAACTAATCTCGACAAATCAAATGAATGTGCCAATGATCATAAAGTTTCGGTATATTATCTATTAATTCGGAGAACTGAAAAAACAATATAAACTATCCACATTGTATTCGGGACACGAGATTCAGTTCCTGCTACTTGCGTTTCTTTGGCCTCTGTCTAAAAAACTAATGTAACACGTTACACTTAAACGCTCTCCAATATTAATTATACTTAAATTTAATGTATCATATCTAGTTGACGAAAACGGCACAATCGACCTGAACAAAGTGCTCGTCCTCCATGAACGCCAAGCTATGCCCTACATGCTTTACAAAGTCTTGAAACCAAGTGCTGATGACGAAGAGGAAGTCAAGGAGTATGCGGGGTTTGTGGGAAAGACATGCGCGGAACGCATGCTGCTTTACAGGCGATGAAAATATACATGGAAAGTGCTTAAGACATGCTTCTGAAAGCATTAATAAATATAATCTGTGTATAATCTGTGTATCAGATACCGTTAAGTGGTTTGGGGGTATGTTGGTTTATTAAATTGCTTTACATGGAATGAACATATACACATAAAAGGGGTTCAAACATGCTTCCGGAAGCATTAATATACATTATCTGTTACATCGGATAGCTTTGCTGTTTGGGATGTTTATTCGTGTTGGTTTACAAACGATACATATAGATGTTGAAGTGCTTTATATAGACTTTGCGACCATGGTATTGAGGCAATTTGACAAAATATTTTTATAAAACATGTGATATCTTCAAACTTTGTTTTTATGAAAAAGATTGAGTATAACTATTTTCATACATTATCATTCATGTTTAAAATCATATATTTGATTACAAATAAAACGAAGCAGTTATTTCACAATAGCGGATTAAAAAAAGGCATTCGATTACCGTTGTGTGACCATCGTATTGCGAATGAAGCATTTTATATGTTTGAACCATGTCAAGTGGAATTCTACGTCTTTTATCGAGGTCGCGCGTAAAAGTGTACACTAATATTATGCTGTAGATTCAATATGTGCGTTTCACGCGTGAAGTGCATGAATATTAGAGAGTGTCTATGGGTTGGGTAAGGTTCCCTAAAGGGGAGGGAGTGAAGTGAAGCATTATATATTATATTGATTCTTGTTTTAACGTCTTTATTTCTTATGTGTTATAAGATTAAACGGTAATTAAACAAACCAGCTCTATCTTATTTAATACTTTTATTTTATTTAACGATAAAAATATCTTAATGACTAGACTTATTTCAATACTTATAAACCGTTAACACAACGGATAAAATAAACATAATATGCCGACTAAACGCCATTCTATAAGAAGTAGAAACAGTAAATGAAACATTATGCTATGTCATTTTCTGTATTACGTAAATGTACCTCGGTAAACTTATTAACACTGTACTAAACTTAAATTTTACTAACAGATGAGAACCTCTAATAAAACCTTAGTTTCATAACAAAATATGTTCATTTCATATTGCATTCACCACAGACCGTTACAAACGTTTCGATTCGCGGTACGGTGCATGATTTGTGATACTCTTTCTCACAAAGCACACATGCTACGATTGAGTCCTTTTCCGGTTTTTTCTTGCAAGTAACGCATTTCTCCGAGTCATCTATAATACCTTTACCGGCATTGCGAATGGCTATCCTTAGTTCTTTTTTCCGTTGTGTTTCTTTCTTGCGGATGGCAGGCAATTCTTTTTTCCGGTTTTCGTTGTCTATTTTCCGTTTTTTTCGCATTTCTTCTTTTTCCTTTTTAAGTTCGGCTTTACGGACTAAGACTTCTTTTTGATCGCGCATACGCTGGATTTCCGTATCATGCGTTAGCCATCTACCCTTTCGTTTCGAGTTATCACGTTTCGGAATTCCGGACTGCGATGTAGAAGCGGTAGCCTTATCAGGAATAAGGACCGACGCTAATTCCAAATCTACAACTCCTGAACTCACAGCCGGGTGTAAGCGCACATCATTTACAATGCACACCGAACATGGTAGGGATTCGATGGGATTTGTTTGAGTCATCTTAGAGCTCACATTGTCCGAGTTTATTTCCGGATCTAGGCTGTTCCCATTGTCATCAAATACCTGAAGCGATAGAGTTGCCTGGGATTCCGCATGGGATGCCTGGGATTCCGCATGGTTTGCATGGGAGTCCGCATGGTTTTCCTGAGATTCCTTATCATGAGGGCTGGCAAGGAGCGTTTCACTAACAGCAGATGAATCCAAGGGACAAAGTCCAGTATTTCGAAACGAATCTCGAATCGTTGATGCGCTGATGCGATTCATGGCAAATCTTACCAAAAGCGGTACTTGTGATCTATTTGTGTTCTTCTGCTGTACAATCACGGCTTCGTGTTTTACCT
>LQRL01011711.1:0-17290 GCA_001703475.1 Hydroides elegans | reverse complement strand
AAGCACTTTGTCCACGCGAGTTTGGGATGAAGCGATTGAGCTAGAGCTTTCAAATTTTATACACGCATAAACCAAGGTCTGAAGTCGTGCCTCGTCAAAGCTTTATCTCGATCGGTTGAAAAAATTGTCGATTCTGGAGCACTTTAAAAATTGTCGATTTCAAACTTTTTTACAGATGTCAAGCTCTTTGTGCAGGCGAGTTTGGTATGAAGCAATTAAGCTATACCTTTCAAATTTTATTCTCGTATAAACTGAGGTCTGAAGTCGTGCCTCGTCAAGGATTTATCTGGATCGGTTGAAAATTGTCGATTCTGGAACAATTTGAAAATTGTCGGTTTTAACATTTTCACCCGATGTTAAGTACATGTGCACGCGAGTTTAGTATGAAGGAATTGAGCGAGAGAGTTTTTATTTAATACACATATAAACCAAGGTCTGCCGTCGTGCCTGGTCATGGTGTCATCTTGATCGGTTGAAAATTGTCGAAAATAGTTCGTCATTTCCAAAGTTAATTTTAGTAAAAACTGACCATCCTGTATATACGCATTGTTAAAGATCACGGGGGATCCAAGGTCACTGACCTTCTAGTTTCATATAATAAAACCTTTAATTCAACCAATAGTTTGAGTGCAAATAATGGTGAAACATTGTGAATGGCTTAATAAAGCTAAATAGTGTCTGATTTTAAGAAATTATGTTCTAAGTAGAAGTGCATTTGTAGAGTGTATGTTATTTATTGTTTATCAAGTATTCAAATAATTCCTTCAATTCTAATGGAAGCACAGAAACATCGTACATTGACCGTTGTTAATTTCATTTATATAAAAATTAATTTATATTGTTGAATCAAACTAAAAATGAACCATTTACATACTATGAAATTTTGATTTGAATTTCCGGTGATTTTACATTGACGTTAAACTAAAATAACAGTCTGCATATGAATAAACAATTGCAAAAACGTATAGAACCATTATACGGGGAACGCGAACACAATCAAAAGCGGTTTTCTATTTTTGGTATAAGTCGACTAAGTCATTCTCAAACATATTTGTATTATCATGTATTATGCATATATGTAACGATAGTAAAACTTGTATATAACATAAACCGGTTTATAGCATATATAGTGAAAGATTAAATTTTGATGTAATATAAACATCAATTCTATGAGAGGGGAAATACATACCAGACTTATAAGGCATTTAACTAAGCTATCAATGTCGGAAATCTGTACTAGAAAATATTAACAGGCACACCCAATCAAGCAATATCTAAATTGATCTTATTGTTGATTCATTGGCAAAATAGTTATACATATTCAAAAATTATGATAATCGTTGGTCATCAGATGTCGTCCAAGCCCACAGCAATTCAAGGAAAAGATTAAAGAAAAAGTGCAGCTAGTGCAATATTTGATTTATTGACGGCGACATGCAATTACTTATTATAACTACACATCAATGTGAGCTATCATAATGATTAGGCTGCTGAAAAAAACCACAATGCAAAATAAAGACCTAATCACAATTGTGTATAATTCTATGCGCTTCTATATTTGTAAATTTCTCACTAAAGTAAACACATCTTGAATTTATAGCATGCATTCCAACACTCTCCATGGTGTTATATTTCATGTTCATATGTTGGCTCGCAAGGTATGGCGCGCTTTAATTTTAAATAATATGTTTAAGAAACAAATATATTATTTTTATTAATTTATAACAACTGTTTACTGTATGTGATATTAGTACATCATGTTCATTAAAACTACCTACCATTATTTATAACTCGATATTTCTGAATGTATTATTATAGCAACATTATTTCAATTTCATATACCTTTCTTCATAATAGAATGCATTTTTAATAAAAGTACTTGTTTGATGAACAACATTATCATTATTTCCATTTTAAAATTATGAATATTATTTTTACAAAATTAAACATATAGGAGTGCGATTATTGTTTTTTTTTCTGGAAATTTCCTTACTAAATGTACTATAGGCTGCACCCATTTTTCTATAGAATTAGGTTTAAATATTAAATGGAGTTGGTTTGCAACCATCACCGAAACAATATCAATATTGCCCAAGCTCATTGGCTGTGTCAACTGATCATGCTAATATAACCATGCAAACAAGAACAGTTCATTTTCATGACCAGTCCAACTAATGCATGAAGATAACCCAACCACAATAATATATCTAAAATCATTTTCCTAAATCATAAACTGATAATAAAACCGTCGAGAATATATAAACAATTGATGTGACGCAAGGATAGTATCACATAAACATAACATACCAATACTGCCAACACCCCTATAGTATCAAAATGGCATGGCTTATGTTAATGAGTGAACTGCGAAATGTCAAGTGATGAGCAACACAAAGTGTTATATTGGATATTCAATTGGCCTTCATATCAGAATTTCAAAGTTGTTGGTTGTATCATATCTGAACAACCTGGATAGTAAAATTAAAGCAGTGTGTTTTCGTTTAATATTAGAATTGTGACAGTGTATAATTTTCAATTAAAAACAAAAATCGGTTATCGCACCAACCAGATCTTTAATATTAACAATATATTTTATATTGTATAATACAAATAGGAAAGATATTGTTCTTATATTCCGACGTTTCGACAAACGCTAACAATGAAAAATATCATCGTATTCTTATTTGAATTAATCATTCAAATGACAGCTGCCACAACAAAAAGCAATATTTATTCAAAAATAATGAACGAGCGAGCAATGTTAGAAGTGATGAAAGAAACCGATGCTCGAAGTTCAATGGAATGTGCAGCACATTGCACCATGACAGACGGTTGTCGACGCGCGCAATGGCGGGCTTCCGGTTGCGAGCTACTTACAGAAGCAGCGTTAGGCGAACCGATTGAGCTGGGATATGAGGATAAGACAATCTACATGTGTAAGTTGAAAATACTTTAATTCTGTTTAAGTTCAAACGCTTTAAGACAATAACTTTACCTCTTAAATCATCCATTTGTCACCAATAGTTTATCGTTACTCACTATCTAAATATATTTCTTTTATAACACCAATTATTCGTTGTCGCATAGACCATTTACAAAATCATTTGGCCAAATAACATCACATTCAATGCCCATAGACACAGTAACAGATGAGAAACTCTTTATATAAGCAAGGGTGATAAACCATCTGATTGGTGTGACTATCTTATCAATTAAGTAGATTTATTAGCTAGCTGATTCAGACAAAATGAACACAAATCTGTCATATTATGCAAAAATATGTAATGTGCTTACACAATTTGCAGTAATTGACTGTTTATTTTGCTTCCAGACCAGCAGTCATGTGATGCCACGTCATGTGAACATGGCGGCACTTGCGTGGCGAATGCAACAGGTACCTTCTGCGAATGTCCAGAAGGATACAGAGGATCACCCTGTGAGAGAGGTACAGTTTAAATGCAGTTTATTGACAATTCATAATGCATTTAAATTATAAAGCAATGGTAATGTGATGATAAAACAGATCATGATATCAGATCTTTAGGCATAACTAGTGAATATTAGCTCATTTTTATGGCTAGATATTATGTGAAAGTTCACATAGCTAACCGGCACTGTATTAATAACTTACATATTCAAATGTATGTTTTTTACGCAGAATGCGACGCTACACTTGATAGCCACTGCTTCATGGTGTATCCAGGATGGCACACATGGTATGAAGCCAAAGAACTTTGCGAAAACGACGGTGGCCGATTGCCTGAAGTCTGCAGTGCTGAAACACAGTACATTCTGGCACAAATCTTGAATGATCACGGTAACCCTTTGGTCGAGATATAACCCTTCTTTTGATTGATTTACGTATTTAAATGTTTATACTTAAGTATTATAACTAAGAATTAAATATGATGATAATACATTAGTAGTGCTTGATTGATTAGAAAAATGCAATTGTTAATTCCAAACAAATGATATTTCTTTATATCATATTCATAGTACTTTCACGTAAGCGCTGATATATGTAACACATTATGTTTTTATATTAATACAGTAATGTTGTAATATCATATCGCCATAAATAGTCTTGCAAATGAAAACGATGTTAAATTGATCTTGCAACGAATGTAATGGAGCTTTTTATAGGTTGCAATTAGCTATTCACTTTATTAACTTACTATGTCAGTGTATATTGTGCACCAGATTTGACCCACATATGGCTCGGAGGGAGCGATGAAGCAGTCGAGACGCAGTGGGAGTGGGTGACGAGAAGTTGTGATTTCTCATCTTTTGAGAACTGGCGTTACACTCCGTCTGAAGATTCAATTGAAAATTGTATGTATATGACAGAAGGTTTTTGGTATGATTATCCTTGCAATCCTTGGCAGTGGCGGGTCATTTGTGAATTTTATTGAAAAAAAGCTTGCTTAACTAGAATGCAAACAAGTATGTTTTGCAAAATAAAATAGACACTTTGATAGCGATCGAACCATTTTCTAGGGCTTGAACTAAACTAAATGCATTAGAATCGTTTACATAGCTCAATTATTTAATGAAACTAAAACAATAACATATATGATATTACAGTTTATTACTTTAAAAGGGATGTGAGTGTTTGGTATTACCACCACAGTGGTTTAAACAATGTAGAGAGCATTTTTAGATATACGGTTGAGGTGAAAGTTAGTTATGCCCGTAATAAATGAGTGTTTATTGAAAATGTGTTTAAGCTACAGAGTTACATAAATTTAAACAAAGACACAAAGTGTTGAAAATGATCAAATTATCGAATGTTTAAACATTGTTAGTACGCTCTATGGTATGCTCATGATGCTTTATGGGATGTTAAAATACATGTATGCACATATAAAAGCCAAATCAAGCTTTTTTGACATATATGTCGCTTTTAGCTATTGTTATTTTATCTTTTTTTTGCATGTTCATCTCAAAATGTAAAAAATATGTGAATAATGATAATTATATAAATGATATAATATTTTATCCTTTCCTTTGTTTATTTACTTTGAAATCTTACATTTATAATTGAAATATGATATATTATAATTGAATTGTTGTTAACTAACTTGTATGTGTTGTGTGGTGTATGGCTATACAAATATTCAATATAAATAAAACACATGTGTGAATGATTTCGTTTTCTTCCATTTGCGAATAGATATTTAGTTTATTAGTAAATTAGTTTATAATATCATTAACATGTAGACAGTTATTTAGAAAATACCTTATTGTCCTCTGATATTTGTATCATGCTGATTGTCAAATCTATGATTTGGATGGTGGAATATTTCTGCTTTATATCATCTGCTAAATATCCTAGGTGATATGGTCTGGACCCGTAGCAATAATATATTTTAAAACAAAACATATTGTCTTTAAATATTAGATCGTTATCTTGAGCCCGGGTTGGCATATTTGTGCCAGCGCTTTAATCACTTTCCCACTTCGCCGCGACTCTTTTCGACCTAAATATGTATACATTGGTTCATTATGATAAGCATAACAGATGGATGGCCATGTCAATCAGACACGTCAATCAGGAAACAGCAGAACTGGTCGATAAAAGCAAAAACGGTTGGAAAACAAAACATGATTTGTCGTAGGCTGTCAGGCCAGTCCACATGGTGATAGTTGAAGATACTCGGCTTGACGGGAAAAGCGTGGCGCCTAATGATAAACAGGGCATGAAGAATAGCGGAATCCGCATCGATGTGCATCTGGAATAGAAAGATACATACCAATCTCGGGTCTTAATTGTCGAGTATTATTCCAAAAGCACATACCTGTTTTTATGATCAGCTAATATGGTGTCGCATAGAGAGGGTTTGGTCGAAACAACACCTAAACTTTGCAAATAATCTGCCGAGCAAATGCCGTTTCCGCAAACAACTAATTCACGAAATTTAATTTTTGGTATGTTTCGTGCACTGCAAAGAACCATAAATTATGTCTTCGAAGGGTTTAATTTTAAGCCTATTGTTTGTGGTCCAGTTATGAATGCGGTTGAGACCTTTACTTAATCCTATGGCGGCGTACGTTTGCGTAGCAAGTGGGAACGGCTTAAAAATACCCACATCGTCTGCGTAGAGGTTGTATATTAAAAGCTATAGCCTTAGTAAATATTCGAGCGGTTGAGTATAGTCTGAGTTGAGCCGCGGACCGAGTTATGAACCCTGTGGAAGTGTGAAGTTCGGCTCTAGCATGTCGAAAAGTGTAACATTGATCGAAATGCGCACAATGTGGTCGGCCAGGTAGGATTAAAACCACATTATCACGGTTCCTGCTATACCGAACGTTGGTCGGAGGTGTTTCAAGGAGCATATTCGACGGTGTCGAACGCCGCAGACATATCCAGTATTGCGATGAGAACAGCACTAATTGGATCATCCAGACTGCTAAAGAGGGTGTCTAGTGCAGCTAAAAGGGCAGTTCGGGTGCTGCGCCCCTTTTTATAGTTTGATTGGAGCGAGTCTTGCAAACAATTCCTTTCTAAATTTAGGGCGAATGGTCGAACGGCGGCTTCCTTATATATGACCTTACTCTTATCGTTTAGATAGGAAATCAGATGGTAGTTCTTCATCTCTGTGTTCAGATCGAAGTTTCCAATGAGAGATGAACTATGCATGTTATCAGAATAGACTACTGCAATAGTCTTCTCATGTCTCATCCAGAGACCTAACTCTCATGTCTGCAGATGGTAATTTGTCAACAGTCAAGAGATAGTAGCAGCGTTACCAAATTATTGCGAACACTTCACTGATTCAAAATAGAAGACATGATACATTCTAAAGTACTATATCTATTGCAAAAATCGCTACAAAAAAACGGTCCTCCGATTTGATGAAGGCCTAAAACCCATCAAGACATCTTAGGTTCTCGGATAAACTGCGCCTCCACGTTCAAAAAACGCGAACCGCATACGGCGATCGAACGTTTCGCCACTCTGCACTAAAACTCTGGAACACAATACCAAGTCCCATTCGAGAGAAACCATCTCTAACCTTGCTCAGAAATAAACTCAGATTTTTTTCACAGAAACTCATACTATTAACGAATATTCAGTTTGATATTACACCACCTAGGTGGCATATGTGCAATATAAATGACTATTGATGATGATAGTAACGATCGAGATTTGTATGTATCTTTCCATTCCAGATCCACATTGATGCGGATCGAAATGCACACGGGTAGGATTAAAACCACCTTATTTACCAAACCAAAAACCAAAGTGTCACATGATTATACATACATGTTATAAAATAAGGTTCTGTTACAAAATCGATGTGATTACATACAATTCAATTTAATACTAATTAGCATTATGCAAAGTAATAATTTGTAGCAGTTTATATGTTGCTTATACAGAACCGTTTTGGGGATATACAAAACGTTTCATAAAATGTATGTATCATTATTGATTTGATTTTCAATCAACGCAACTGCAGTTTTAGTATTCATAAGAAGAAAAATACTCGCTTATCACTGATGTTGTGCTAAGTTTATTGATTGAAAAGTGGAATCGCTTGGCTATGTTGCTTGTCACTTGATTGATTCAAATGATTGAGAGAATATGGGTGCCTTATATTCTGATTAATTTGGATTTAGGCATTTGTATTTCAATGGTTCAACAATGCTGAAGTGTGGAGTCCATTAAATAATGTTGCGGCAATGTACATTGACAAAAATCAGTTGTGTCTCATATTCCAATCAATCATTTGATAACCGTATTTATAGCAAAAACAATCAATAAAGCTGACAAACCAACATAATAGTAAATTTAAGATGAATGCATATTTTCAGGGTTCCGTGCAACATTGTGTTAAGTCTGAAATTTAGAAAAAAAGGCATTGAATGTTTTTTGCAATTGGTCCTTTTATATAAGGATTGGCAAGTGGCCAAATAATGTAACTATTATGATCACATCAATTTCGTAACATTACCGTATTTTATAACATGTATATCGACTCAACACATTGTTGTGCGGATCCCTCCATTTCCTTCATAAATCACATTGCTATAAAAGGTGTAAATTGAAAGCATGATTCTCTCATAAACATTCTACTAAAGAAGGTAGTTAAATATCAAAATTGGTCTGGGATGCGCTGATAAAAGCAGTATAGCGACCTGGTTTAACGTGAATGATCACTATGAATCCTAAGAAATATGCCCATCAGTACATGAATTCATCAGAAAACAAATCTAAAATAAAAAAATTTGCGGGGAAGCGTTTTACCTTCGTGATGAGTATGAAGCTCCCTACTGATCATTTTGAATACCTTGTTATATCTGTAGATTGTGTTCCAAAATCAGCGCGTTTTCTGTGGTTCATAGACCACCCAATCACTCGCTCTTTGATAGAAGAATACGCTTTGTTTTTGTAAGATATTACTCTTGGAGGGACGCCCATATTTTATTCGGGGGAGTTCAACCTTCATTTGGATTCACCCGATGATACATATGTGCGGAATTTCAAGGAAACATGTGGGGTTTTTGTACTCATTCAGTATATACGGTTACCTACGCATGTAAAATGTCACACTTTAGACCTCATACTTAGTCGCTCCAGCAACTACATCGCCCTGATCGATTTAAGGATAAGCGATTTAGTGTCCGTTTACCATTTAGTATTATGTGCGCTATACTTTGACAATGCTGGGTTGGAAAACAAACACACAATCGCATACCTGAAAATTAAAGATATCGATATTTCCGCCTTTCGAAAAGATAGTTCCGCGCCTCCTTTGGCTTCAAACTATCTATGCAAGCCGATCTATGCAAGGCATATAATTCTCAATTATCTGTTGGATATTAACGTGCAACTCATCACTCAGACTACGTCTACCAAACGCCATGATCCATGGGGTACGAAATGAGTTTTAGATGCGCTGAAAGTTAAACGGTGAGCGAAGCAATGTTTTCGGGAAACAAGGTCAGAAAAAGATTCTGTGATAAACGAGAGACTTTTAACAAAACTCTCAAAGCGTCGAAAACGAGTGAGATCATCAATTCTCTTGACCCCACATCGCTATTCGTTCGGATGAACAATATCATGCATAAACAGAAGGATAATCCTATCCTTGAACTTTTATCGGCAAAACCTCTTGCAAATTATTTCAATAGTAATTTCAATGATAATGTGGAAACATCTGACAAACATTTGTTCACAAAAATAACAATGCTTTTCAAGGCAAAAGGTTTTGAACGTTCCACATTAAACGGAAAACGAGGTTTCCCTGATAATAAAATCGTCAAAATCTAAATCATGCTAATTAGACCAGATTCCCACAACACTGCTTAAACAGTTTATTACTGAACTTAACCCACTGATAACGTGCATAGTTTACATATAATGAGAAACGGGGTCATTTCCAGTCCTGTATAAAAACGCTTTTATTCAACCACTCCTGGAAAAAGCCAGGTCTAAACAGAGAGATGGCGAACTACATCCAGTACCTATACGAGTAGGCTTATTAAGGAAGCGGCTGGTCGACAATTCACTTTACATTAAGAAAGGAATTGTTGCAAGAGCCACTACAATCAAACTAATGATTAAACGATTTATGCTGAATCGAGGGTTGTAAAAATATTCATTTATGTTATAGTTAAGTTTAATAAAACGAAATTCAAAAATCACTAAAATCATTGTTTTTCAATTAAAGTAAAAGCGATTTTGATACAACTTTTAATGCTTGATTTTCATATGTAATCGAAATAGAGGGGGTTAGTGAAATACAAAGCCGGTTTAACAACATATTGAAAATATATTTACAAAAAGTACATTTAAAATTCACATGGTGCAACCCATTTGAATCATCAGGTAAAGTTGATCAAAATAACGGAAAAATCACGATTTTGTAGCATAAGTCTGCAGACTACAAGCTTATGTAGATAAAAAAGGGGCGGCAAGTTGTGGTCCTCGGCAAGGGATTAACTATCTCGAAAAAACTAAAGGGGTCTGGTGTAAACAAACGTGAGAAATGGTCCACCATCCAGATAATAGATTTGACAATCAGCCTGATACAAATATCATAGGATAATAAGGTGTTTCCTTAATACCTGTCTACATGTCAATTGAATTATTTACTTATTAACTAATTAACTAAATATCGATTCGTAAATGAAAGAAAACGAAATAATTCACACTCACATTCATGTGTTTTATTTATATTGAACATTTAAAAACTATATACCACACAACACATACAAGTTGGTTAACAACAATTCAATTATAATATATCATATTTCAATTTTAAAAAGTAAGATTTTTAAAAGTAAATAGACAAAGGAAAGGATAAAATATCATAACATTTATATAATTATCATTATACACATATATTTTACATTTTGAGATGAACATACAAAACAAAGATAATTTAACAAATGCTAAAAGCATCATATATGTCACAATAACTTGATTTGGCTTTTATATTACATACATATATTTTAAAATCCCACAAATCATCATAAGCATATCATAGAGCGTACTAACAATGTTCAAAATTATATAATTTGTTCATAAGTTTACATTTATGTAACTCTTTAATTTAAACAATCTTCAATAAACACTCATTTATTACGGGCATAACTAACTTTCACTTCAAGCGTTTGGTTAAAAATGGCCACTACATTGTTTAAACTACTGTGGTGGTAATACCAAACACTTACATCCCTTCGAAAGTGATAAACTGTAATATCATATCTGTTATTGTTTTTGTTTTATTAAATAATTGAACTATGTAAACGATTCTTATACATTTAGCTTAGTTCAAGCTCTAGAAAATAGCCCAATCGCTATCAAAGTGTATGTGCTATTTTGAAAAACAAACTTGTTTGCATTCTAATCAAGTAAGCTTTTTTCAATAAAATTCACAAATGACCCACTGTAGCCCACCATAATGGCAATAAGCATCATGCCAATAATCCTCATTTATATACACACAATTTTCATTTGTATTTTCAAACGGGTCGCGACGCCAGTTCTCATAAGATGAGAAATCGCAACTTCCGGTCGCCCACTCCCACTGCATCTCGACGGCTTCATCGCTCCCTCCGAGCCAAGTATGCCATATACCTGTCAGTTTTCAATGACACAGAAGACTGATAATATAAGTAAATAGTGTTATAGCTCACAAACAGCCCGAATTCACTGAATAAATTGCTGATAAGATAATTTAAAAATCAGTTTTAAATTACCAATTCTATATGCCACAAAATGATATGAAAAATTATGTGTAATGATAAAAATAACAATGCCTCACAATACTCAGCATTTACGTGAACGTACTATCAATATGATAAAATAGAATATTATGCTTACAGAATTTACAATATTGTTTTTCTGCTGAATCAAGTACTCTCTTTTTTCCCCACATTCATTATAATTCATAAGGTTTACCAGAAGGTATTGTGTTTCAGCACTGCAGACCTCAGGCAATCGTCCACCGTCGTTTTCGCAAAGCTCCTTGGCTTCATACCATGTCTTCTCTCCTGGATACACTTTGAAGCAATGGTTTTCAAGTGTACCGTCGCATTCTGGGGAATAAAACAACATTTATTTGGATTTTTGTAAGCTATGCATTGCATATTAGCTATGTGAATCGTCAAATAATATCTAGTTATAAACATGAGCTAATATCCACTAGTTATGCCTAACAATCTAATAGCATGATTTGTTTGATCATCACAGTTTCATTGCTTTATAATTTAAATGCATTATGAATTGTCAATAAACTGCATTTATGATGTACCTCTCTCACAGGGTGATCCTCCGTATCCATCTGGACATGCACAGAAGCTACCCGTTGCATTCGCCACGCAGGTGCCGCCGTGTTCACATGACGTGGCATCACATGACTGCTGGTCTGAAAGCAAAATGAACAGTTTTCACATTGCCAAACTATTGGAAGATTCTTTGCATCGCATGACAGTGCTTTAATCATGTTGCTTACCCACATATTTACTCAATTTATAAGATAACCACACAAATAGGCATTTTATAAACCACATTTAATTGAATATGGGGTTATATCTGAAACGCAGTAAAAGTGAAAATGTAATCGAATTATTTTGTATATTGTCTGTACACTAACCACGAATGATCAGTGTTACGACATTATACAAATATGTTAAAAAAGTGTGTAGCAATAATCCAATTGTGGCAAATGGATTATTTACAAAGTAACGCAATAATCATAACCCGTCTTAAGTTACACCAAATCTAAATGTGTTTTCAACTTACACATGTAGACTGCCTCATCTTCATAGCCCAGCTCAATCGGTTCGCCTAACGCTGTATCCGTCATTAGCTCGCAGCCGGAAGTCCGCCATTGCGCGCGTCGACAGCCGTCTATTTTAGTGCAATGTGCTGCGCATTCCATTGGACTTTGAGCATCGGTTACTTTCATAACTTCCAACATTGCTCGCTCGTTCATTATTTTAGAATAAATATTGCTTTTTGTTAGGGCAGCTGCCATTTGAATGAATAGTTCAAATAAAAATACGATGATATTTTTCATGGTTAACGTTTGAAGAGACGATGTTTTAGACGATAAATATTTTTTTATGTTATTCCGTATAAAATCTATCGTTAATGTAACGTTGATGGTTAAAGCGATAGAAACGTTTTTTTTATTATTTAGTTAGATTGACAATTATACACTGAGTCAATTCTTGTATTTTAAATACACGCAATCACTCTGTTTTAATAATATTATCCAGGTTGCTTGATAGACTCTACATAAAGTTTTAACAATCTGATATGAAGGGCGATTGATATCCAATATATCTCCTTGTGTTCCGCAACACATGACATTTCGTAGTGCACTGATTAACATGCGCAATACCATTTTGATACTATAGGGGTGTTGGTTATATGCCTTGTGATGGCATGTTTATGTAATGCTATCCTTATTGTGATATCAATTGTTTAAATATCCTCGACGGTTTAATTATCAGTTTATGTTTAGGCAATTGATCGGTTGGATTTATTATTGTTGTTTCGTTATTTTCATTTATTAGTTGCACTAATCCTGAAAATGAACTGTTCTAGTTTGCATGGCAATAAGGAAAACAATCAGTTAGCAGAGCCAATAGACAGAAGCGATATTTGATATTGTTCCGGTGATGTGCAAACTATTTCCTTTCAATATTTAAACCCCATTCTAAGTATTGAATAATTACTGTGATATTTTTAGAAAGGGCATTTCCAGATCCAACCAACCCAGATAACCATCCTATATTTTTTATCAAGTGTTCAGAAAATACAAAACAGAAATCATAATAATGTTGTTAATCAAACATTTTTTTGTCAAATATGGAATTTATTAAATAACGAAATCATTAGAGCTTATATTGCTCTAATTGCTATATTTAGAACTATCGAGCCATAAATATTGGTAAGTTGTTTTAATGTACAGGATATACCTCTATGTTAAACGGCAAATAATCAACAGTATGATACCACACCTCACAAGAGTTTACATATGAACATTAGATATAACGACATTAAGGAATTGGGAATATAAAACAGTGTGGTATGCATTTTATGCATTTTGCAAATTCAAGACGTATTTACTTCAGTGAAAAAGTTAAAAACAGAGAACATAGGAGAACACACTTATGTTAATCATTGAAAGATAATGGTATGAAAGTACATATTTTTATAAGTTATAATACGTAATTGCAGTTTTAATACGTAATTGCATATCACAACATATCAAATATTATACTAACTGCACTTTTAATATTTTCATTTTATATCGATTGTTTGGAGCTTTGATGACTTAAGATGACTAATGATTATCTTAATTGAAATATGTGTTTTCATATGTTCACAATTAATCAAACCAATAAGAGAAATTAAGATATTGCTGGATCGGGTGTTCCTGTTAATACTTTCTGGAACTAAACTAGAACAACTTTCAGACATTGATATTTGATAGCTTAGTTGGATGCCTTACAACTGAGTCTGGTGTGTATTTTCCCTATGATAGACTTGATGTTTATATTTCATCAACATTTAATCTGGCACTATATATGTTAAAAAAAGGTATTGTGTTATATGCATTCATTCAAGTTTGACTATTATTACATTTATGCATAATACAAATATGTTTAGGAATAATATGATTGATTTATTCCAAAAATAGGAAACCCTTTTGATTGTATTTATATCGAGCTCCCCGTTTCATGGTTCTATTATATATTTTTGTAATTGTTAATTCATATTGAAAATGTATCTTTTATTTTGGTTTTACTTCATTGCAAAGCTATGGAAAAATCAAATCAAAATTTCATAATATGAAAACAGATCATTGTTGGGTCTTATTCAATTATGTAAATGTATTGCTAGCAACTGTCTATGAACGATGTTTCTGTACTTCCATTACACTTAAATGATTTATTTGAAAACTTTATTGAAAATCATAAAATATCATCTATATATACGCATCACTACCTATGATATATCAAAGCATCTCATTGTCACCCTACATGTACATTCAATAGGTTTTATAAAATGCCCTGTTTTCCACACTATTATGATAGTAAGAGTGATAAAATAGTTTCTTCTTTCTTATTTGTAGATGATAATGTGATTTCTAAAATATTTGTCCGGTTGTGAACTATACTGCCATATATTGCCTAACTATATTATGAACTATATTGCCATGAATTGCTTAAAAACAATAGTTGATCATGTTTCAATTCCTAAAGAGTTTAAAACAAAATACGGCAACGTTTTTGTTGCAAACAGCATTGAAAAATCAAGGGGGCTGAGAGGCTAAAGTACAATGCAGTATCTGTTAATGTTAAGTAGTTGACAATGTGCCTGCTGCCAATAGAACCAAGTGCACATCACACACCATTCATATTAATGAGAAATCACGTTGTTACGGTTTTAGAAACTGCATTATTTTGCATTGAAGCATAAATTATTGTATGGCTGCTTTAAATTCGTAACAGTGCAAAATACCATTTAATGCACTGTTTTAAATGACTAAATGAACACTCTTGGCACCATAGACTGAAGAGATTGAATTTCGTAATCCGATTATTAATGCAATTTTTACACACAAATGACCTTTTTCTGATAATAAACACAATTGCCCCTTTTTCAGTCGCAGGCATTAGGACCTCGCCACATTTTAAATATTTTTAAAATAGGTTTTTGATCAAAACTAACCATTTCGCTTAATTTAACCTTAATTGGACATCCAAAAACGCTCATGGCGTTTCCATGAAGAACACATTGAATAACGGTTTCAAACATTTTGTAAGTTTAAACAGCAAATATTATATTTACGTGAGGCCTGACCCCTAAACGTCTAACTTTTGTCGATGTTCTGTCAAAATCGAACGTTTCTATGCCATATTACAATTTATTTATTGCAAAATAAATTGCTATCTAACATATAACGTATCAGTGCTTATGCGTGTCATTTTTGTTTTGTTTTAGATGTAAGATATGGCTTTCATAATATGTTTATTGTTTTTGCAAACTTCATGTTAGAAGACAACATTATATACGAACTATGTTCTTTTAAAGCTATGAATTTCACATATATGTGTTCAGTGTTAAAGCAGCTGGTGAAATGACCTAAATCCCATCGATTAACATATCAAAGTAGCATTATGGTGATTCAATAACTATACTGACGACAAGAGAATTTCAATTACAAACCGTCGCTAATTAGGCGCCCTTCGAAATTTACAATATGAACCTTAAAATATGTAGGATATTACACAATAACTCGTGCCATTCTCAATGTATAAATCTCGAATTGCACTCTTAATGTGTAATATCCAATACTTACAATATCTCTTCTCTATATTTAATGAGGTATTAATTGTTCGGTATCCCTCTGTTTCCTTTGCAACTATAACGACATTATTGACAATACAATATGGTAAACAACAGTATGTTTGAGAATACATTTATAATTTTTTCCAAAAATAGGAAACCCCATTTTTTATATCGAGTTTCCTGTTTCATTGTTCTACATATTTTTGTAATTCTTAATTCATACTGAATATGCAGAGTGTATCTGTTATTTTAGTTCAAAATTAATGCAAAGTCATGTTAAGAGTATATCAACATTTCATGATATGTAAATGGTTTATTGTTAAGATTATTTCAATAATATAAATGTATTGCTAGCAAATAACAACGGTCGATTGACAATGGACAATGGACAATGTTTCTCTACATCCGATAGACTTTAAGGAATCATATGAATATTTGATAAACAAAAATAAAACATACTCTCTATATATGAGCTACTATGAATGATATTACATCGCATGTCATTGAAATCCTGCATTTACATTAAATACGTGTTATTAAACGCCCTGTTTTTCAACACCATAATGATTACACGAGTGATAAAATAGTTTCTAATTACTAACAAGTAATAGTTGTTGATACAAATTTTATGTGATTGATATTTGCCAGGTTGTGAACTAGTTTTTAAAAAATAAAAATGATATTTCCATAGATTGCCTAAAACTGTTGTTGATCGTTTTTATATACTTCACAAGCAAATAAACTCATTTAATATTTAATATAATATGTTTAATGTGCGTAAACATATAAAAATCAGAGCAGGTGGTAAGGCTAAAAATGATACAGTCTCTGTTGGTGTGTGCAACTGAGTATCTATTTGCCACAAATAGAATCAAGCGATAATCACAATCCATCTATATTAATGCCACAATCACAATTCCTCAGTTGTAGTCACTGTATAATTTTCCATAAAGTATTCATTACAATCCCCGGATGGCTTTATCTATATTTAATGAGGTACTGATTGATCGGTGTCCCTCTTGTTCCTCTTGAACAAAAGCAAACTTATTGATGAAAAAATCTGCCAAATACAGTTCAACCATTTCCAATCTGACAACTCAAACGGCTGAACGATGCAAGCAAACACGTAAATGAAACTTTTCAAACGACTAAAAGCATAACGCCTTAACGGCTAAACGGATTAACGGTCAAACCCCTAAACGCCTAAACGTCTATAGATGTATGTCCCGGTAACCATGCATAGACAAATACATAAACGGCTAAAACACCTAAACACCAAAACGATGTTTGTCTCGATAAATATATAAAATACAAAGGAAAGGAGGAAGATAATACAGAGCGAAGTGCGAGAGATCGAGGAAGACCAACGAAAAGCAAAAGCGATATCACTCAGTACACAAGGGGCATGGACGAAGTGGGAGTCGGTCACGCCAAGGAAAATAACATGGCAGGACATGTTCAAAAAGGAGC
>LQRL01011695.1:0-11533 GCA_001703475.1 Hydroides elegans | reverse complement strand
AGAAAGCGATGACAGACAGACAGACGGACGGACGGACGGACGGACAGACGGACGGACACCCCAACTCTATAGGCCCCCAACTTTGGGGTTGGGGCCTAATGATAACCTGTTGAATAGGCGTCTTTCGTGGAGGGGTTGCAGACTGATATCCTTGCGTGTTTTGGTCATGAAGCCTTGCTAGCGGGTTCGGTAGTCGTTGATTATTAATCTTGCGGCCCGTTTTGGATATTTTCAATGCACAGGATGTCTTGCTGGAATATGGGTCCCAGACGATGGATCCGTACTCTAGTATTGATCTGACTAGGGATATATATGCGGTGGATTTGAGGCTTTTATGGGAGGACTTTGAGATTTTGGCGCAGCATGTCCAGCGCGATTGATGCTTTACCGACCGTATTCCGGATGTGCTTATTCCATTTCAGGTCATCAGAAATCTGTAGGCCGAGATATGGGTTATCACAAATACTGTCAAGGATATGGCCACTGAGGTTATACATATGCATGCTTTTATGCCGTTTGGGGGTAATATGCATTATGTAACACGTTTTGGCGTTAAACCGCATGCCCCATGTCTCTGTCCAGTTTTCCAACGCAACTATGTCCTCCTGTTACACTGTAGGTACCATTTCCATGTCGGTAAAAATACATGTAGCCTCCCTTGTACGCTACAATAAGGCACATGATATCGACAAGCTTTAAATATCGCTTATCCACGTAAGTGACCCCTATGTGGTGTGAAACCCATTTTTCGTACAAGTAGAGCTAAAAGTTAAACTAAACGTACGACGTACGATGGGGGATGTGTAAAATTGAATACGATGAGACGAATTTCAAAGTACATACTTTAACACTTTCATTCAAAATTGGGGGTCTATTCTATTACAAAACTTAGATGTGTTAAATTCAGGGGCGTGCAAAGGGGGGGGTAACCCGGGGGTATCATGATTGGGGTGGGAGGTTCTTTCCTACCACCCTGTTTTACACATCCGTACGGTACACATACCATGACTATTCTACTTTTACCAATCAACATAGTTTTGCTGTTAGTATACCGGATGTAAAAAAAAATATCCTGAAAATATATTGTCACCGGAAATGGGAAAATGGATCAGGTGTTGACTCAGGAAGCCTCTGGATCCACCCAAAATTTACCCTGATTTATAAACATTTTAAAACACAATTCATAAAAAAAATTGGTATGTCAAATGAGAAAAATATATATAAACCTTGATATCATTATTAAGTTTTGTTAGAAAGCAATAGGCATTAAATCTTGATTTTGTTTCCTAGCTTGGGATCACTCAAACTGCTTCCTAATTTTTATACACGTCGTGATTTTCCGGACATCAGTTTGGGTAAGTGAGCTATGATATTACAAATTAAATGCCCGACATAGAAGCGGGAATCGGTTTGTTGCGCATCGAATTGTATTTTTTCATGACACTTTTTAAACAAATATTGTTAATAAACACTTTGAAAAGAATTTTGCAGACTTAAAGGATACACACGATGATCATAATAAACATGTGACTTGTATGCGAACGGTGCGATATGACAGAGGTCTTCAAGGAACTCAACGCAGTAAACAAGGACATAAAACCATTTATATATCTTACAATTATACAAGCGTAGCTCGATGGCATGATCAAAAGATTCTCAAACAACGATGTAATTAGGACATGTGAAATAATTTTTCACACAGGGTGGTAAACCTATGGAAATCACCTTCCCAAAAAAGTGATGGAATCAAAGAATCTCATAACGTTCGAGCGTTATCTTGATGCCCACTGGATGAATGCTGAATTAAAACACAACTATGAAACCCCGCGCCAATGTCGTCATTCGAAAATCCAACTATTGCCGAGTGTATGCACACAGAGAATATGATAAATAACGACAGATCTGGATATAGAGGTCCAGCAGGACCTTCATCTAGAAGAGATCCTGTAAGTCATGTAGGAATATACTTATCAAAAAAAAAATAAAACTGTATTTCATATTACAAACATTTACAGGAATGCAATATAATATATAATATATCATGCAATATATTGATAAGAGTTAAACAATGTTTATTTGTTTAGTTGGAAGAAAAACAAATGTTTGTGCACGTCTTTTTCAGATTCTATCATAAATTTGCTTAGGTCTGACAAGACGTGTTATTTAACTAAACAGTACTTAACATCATTGTACTATAGAATGATAAACGAAGGAGACTGATTAAGTTTCGATGTGCAGTCGAAGCAATACCAACCGTTAAAGATCAACCGCCACTGATGATATATGATATCCCAATAAATAAAGTTAAAAATATTAAACAAGATAAGCAGCAGCTTGCGGAAAACATCGGTATTACACCGTCTTTTACAAGCATATGCATAAGAGAAATAAAATGCAACTACCGATTACTATTTTGTCCGAGAAATTCAAAGGGAATCAAGCTTAAATGGCGACCACTACCCAAACCCCAACATATAAATGTGTTCGCACAACTACCATGACACACCTCGATGGCATAAAATGGGCAGTGCAATGTGTTGTGAAAGAGGCAAAACCCTGCATTGAACACTAAACTAGCGTCTGCGGGTGAATTCGAATAAAAGCGAAACCAAAAGATCGAAAAACAATGGCCTGGAGTTTGTAAGAGAAGGACAAATAACACGCAAGAAAAGTGAAACAAAATGGAAAGAGCATGGCATAGGCTTATTAAACCGAGCAAGAGACTGAGAATTGCGGATTGACCTCGAAAAGCGACTGGTCTTTCCTTTTGAGATAGATACCCGATTAAGACCCGATATAATATTATATTCTACCGCGAACAAGCTACTGATCATAATCGAACTAACAGTTCCATGTGAATCGAGGATCGATGAGGCATATGAACGAAAGAAACTGAAGTACAGTGACCTATGTGATAATTGCAGGGAAAAGGGATGGTCTGTGTGGTGCTACCCTGTGGAAGTTGGATGTTGTGGGTTCGTAGGAACATCACTCATCCAAGCTTTAAGACACATTGGGCTAACCGGTAAAGAGAGAAATAAAGCGGTAAACGAAATAAGTGACGTGGCGGAAAAGGCGTCTAGTAGGTTATGGCTACGAAGATCTGAAAGCAGGGAGTCAAGGGAGTCGAGTAGCTAACATGTCTCGCATGGGGTTAGCGCAACCCCACGGGCATGGCGGATAGAGATTATCTGATGATAAAAGTGCCGAAACAGTCAAGGACGTCCGCATCTTCACTGAGAACGAGACATAGATTAGAAAAATAGATTAACAACCTACATAAGCCGACAAGAACTGAACTTTGATGAGACTCCACTGCCAAAATGGGTGGGGCCACAGAGATTAAAAAGAAAGAAGAAAAAATAATGAGCCACGAAACATAGATAAAGAAGAACGGAAGACAAAGCCTGGATGAAATGGGAGAGTATCATAATTAGAAAGATATCACTGGAAACGCTCTGGGAAATGGAACCAATTAAACTCAAGTTCATCATCCACTCGATGCTATCCTGTGGATATAGGGTCTCAGGTTTTGTTGGAAGACACGAATAATCCGAGTCATACGACAAATCAGGTTAACCGGCAAAGTTCAGCGCTTGATATGAAATACTGTGACATATTATCAGTGCTAAAGCTAGTCTTTCAACCGACAGTACGCGCTTCCGCGTGCTGTCCACGGGCGAAATTGAATACTCAAAACATACAGTACCTCAAATCATATAATCATCTTTTGAATAGATAAGGTCGATACCATGGTATAATATATTTCATTTAAATGAAAACTATTGCGCCACTTAGATAAGATCTTTAATTGATAAAATTGCAATGTACTCTATTCTGTATACAAACTGTTTCCAAGTTATATTAAATATAAAAACATTTGACTATAGATACAATTCTCTTTTTTTAAAATAAAGAATAGTAAATTGAATAGAGTCTATATATAAACAATCAAATATTCATATGAACTCTAGATGCACATTATCCATCCAGTTCGTTTTGCAGTTGTATGAGTTTGTTCAGATTTTGCCCAGATGTTCTTTCGTCGAAACAGACAATAGTTTTGCTGCCATTTTTTTTTACATGTAACCTTTATTATGTGCATTCATTTGAAGGGATTAATAGAATTCCACTTTAGGAACAATATTTTATAGAACATGTATTTGAATTACTAGATTAATTGATAAATCGAATCTTGGGATCGGGATGAACAAAAACATTTTGTTGTAAAACATACAGGATACGGTAGTGTTCGAAAGTATCTAATAGCATAGACATAATTGTTACAATGTATATTTCGTTATATACCTGTACATGAGAACCCGGACGATTGTTAGAAGTTGGTTTAATATGACTTATTTTTGTATGAAACGAATTCATTTGCAGCTTAAAGTGATGAAATATTATTCCTTCAAGCAAACACTCTATTCTTTGTTTGCCAGCCAGGAAAGCCAAAAATTCCTTGATAGCAAAACGTTGCCAGCAAGAGAACGTACTCTTCCATATATCTATTGTCCTTCTGAAAGATCAACTAAAGTGGTGTTTTGCAATGTATTAGCCATTATTCACTCAAAACAGAGTTAATTTTGTGGAATATTTCCGATCTTTGGACCTAATTTTCAAAAATATAAATAAATAAATATAATGTGAAAATGCCAGCAGGGAAGATTTCCCAGCAGAATAGACATTTCACAGAATAAATTGCGGAGTACTCCTGTCTGTATAGCTTGATTGGCATGTGATGGATTTGAATACATGTTTTGGGTAACAATAGTATCTGGCGTGTCTGAAGCCTAAATGGCATCATAATTTCATCATTCCCCTGTATCGCCTCATTGTGATTGGTCTAAACACAAACTTTTTAAATATTACAATTGTAGCTACCAGCCATACACTACCTCCGTGCTTACACTTAAGGTGGAGTGTTTTGAAATTGATATAGTCTATTGATGTTTCAAGGGTGCATAGTTTTTTCTTCACATGGCATGTTTATTATAAACAAAACAGTTGTGTTGACGATTTTGAGCTGACTGGATAGAGTTTTAAATGACTGCTTCCTAAACACTTAAGATGAGATAAAAATGAGCATAATTGTGGACATAGTAGCATGACAGTTTTTGCATTATTTTACTATTACTATATTAATTCTTTGATAACCAAAAACATTTTAAGAAATGGCTATGTTTATCATGTTTATCTTTAGATAGTATAAGTTAATTGATTAATAAATCATATTATTTTTTTTCACTGATTTCAAACTTCTACTTCACATATCTCTGTCAAATCGATCAAAATTTATATGAAATCATTCATAGATATGTTATGAGGGAATTACCAGTCTCCTTAAAAGTAGCATGTATAAGAAATTTATGATGGACAAATAGACGGACACTCCAATGGTATAAAAGACCCCCATTTTGAGTTATGGCCTTAAATTTCCGGTAAACGTTGTTTGTTTGAATTTTGTAAGTTGAGGCTTAGTAATGGTTAAATGGGAAGGAGTATTTCAGGTAACTTTGTATACGTGAATATGAAGTAATACTTTTTGTTTTCGAATTATTCGAATTTTTTTGTCATGACGTTTCTGGTTTGTTAGCAGTTTTTCAGTCATGGCCATGAATGCTTAAAGTTTCATGTATGAAACTTTAACATACCATTGCTCTGATTACGTTATAATCAATGAAGGAGATAATGAAAATGAAATGTCATTATTTTTCTTAATATTTATTTATTTTTCATCGAATGCATGCAGTTTTCACAATCCACTAAATAATTAGCAAATGCCTAGTAAATTCTTATACTGTACTGAAAAAAATGTGCACCGTTTAAAGACTGCAGGATGACATGATACATAACCTTGGTACAACTTTGTCACTTATCTGGTCAAAGATTATGAATAATCCCCGAGGATGCACCTATGATTAAATCCCATTATTAGCAGGTTTTTTTGTGAGAAAAACAATGTTCGTTTTGTTCTAGTTGACATTTGCGTGAGATCATTGACCATATTAGTACCGGTAGGTAAAATGGAGAGCGATAGGTTGGCACAATTTCAAAGCATTCTATAAGCAGTTACAACATCTGTTGGACATTTCTTTCTATGTAAAGGATGTCAAACAAACAAAGGAACAGAAATTTAAATAATAGTAAATACTATACGTATATATCGAGATTTTAAGTCCATTCATCATCCAAAACAAGAACCAAAACATACCTTCCTTTTATCTTACCGATATCATAAATAATTATAAATCATCTACACTATTAACCAACGGATTATTATCCCCTTCAGAAGCCGACCGCTTCAACAGTTTCCTATCTTTCGCCACCGGAATCCCATGACAAGCAATGAACTTCTCCAGCACCACAGGCACCTGGCCCACAAACTGAAGCCTAAACCGCATGACCGCCGTAGCCGCCAGACATTTCAGAGTCATGTACTGAAAGGCGTGCAGGTTCTCGAAGTTCTTGTTCTTGAGGATGACGGAGAGGGGCGTGACGCCGGCGTGGTTCGAGATGTCGATGTGCGCCCCGTGCTCGATGAGACGCTGCGTCAAGGAGACGTTGACGCCGCAGCTCAGGGCGTGGTGTAGCGCCGTGTTGCCAACCATGTCTTGGCTGAGGAATGAAAAGTAGCATAATGTCATTTATAGCTAAGGTATTGTGTCGAACTAAGCTAAGTTTATTTATTTCCGGCACTATGGAATTTCTTAAAAGTTATCCGTCAGTTGTTTTCATATTATTTACAGTGCAATGCTACATTATGATAAGAAAATATTTACAAAACGCACACCTAAAGTACATGTTCTGTCAAGATATTTGGGCATTGTCAATTTGTCAGATACATGTCTGAACACCAAATCTATTCTTTAATGAAAGACTTACCGATCGACATTAGCTCCGCAATGAAGGAGACATTCCAGAAGTTTCGAATCAGGCAGAAGTGTCTCTTGGAAGAAATACAATGTGGATGTTGCGCTTTGACCACTATAGACTGCAAGTTTCAACAACTCGCACTCTACATTAAATGCGGTTTTTCCAAATGCTGTCGATAACTGTAATACTTTGACGAGAGACACACAGACTTTTCTCCACTGTTCTTTATTATACTCATGCTGCAGCATGATACATATGTAGCCAACTAGGGTTTCACAGAGCTCCGAAAGCAGTTTGATTTGCTCGTGTTGCTTCTTCTTGGATTCCAAGTCAATATTTTTCACGGATGTTTCTCCGCCACCGGTATTGGATTGGTTTGACGCCTCTGCATAGCCTTTGAAGACTTTGCAAACAGTTTCACTTGTGAACTCTATGGCCGCCTCCAAAATATCTGCTATTTCTGCAATAGTTCTTAAGATCTCATTGTTTGAGGTATACGCGTTCAAAAGTAGTTCAGCAAGCTGAGCAGTGTATTCACATGCGACAGAGCTATCGTTTCTTCTCGCGTTTCCCTCTATAATGTAGAGAAATAATTTACACGTCGTTGCTAAATCATCGTTTTCCAATGCATGCCTGGCAAGCTTTGAGACTTGCTGCGTAGTTTCGGTATGCGAAGGACCCAGGATACATTCTAGCACTAACAAAGCTTGCAAGCGCAACAAATTCTCATCGTGTTCGATTGCCTCTAGCTCTGCAACCGTCGTGCACAACTTCATATCTCTGAACACATCGTGTCGATGCTTGTATTTCTCTTCATCGTTTGTCTCTAACACTGTATCAGACTGACTAGTAGATCCCAAGTCCAAGGTGCCGTCGAATTCCAAGGACAATTTCTGCAGATATATTTTATCAATAACATCGGACAAATCCCTGTCTTCTGGACAATGCTCGAGCATTTCCGTCAATGCTCGCTTCCAGTGCCGCACGCAGTTCGTTAAATCGTCTTTCTTGTTGAGACATTGAGCCCCGAGAAGGCCAAGCAAACAGATACGCTTGACGGTGGTCAGTGGGCCAGCTGCACGCTCGAAGAGTAACTCGGCCGTTTCACTGAAACAAAAGATGCATTGCACCTAAATATAAACTTCCGTTGAAGAATTCACATTTTATACCATAAAATAAGTGTTCAAAACTATTTTGAACGAGTTTGAGCTCTAAATTAATTGTTACATTGTATTTGTTTTACTACACATTCTTACAAAACCTTCCGATGGCCACGAAGTCAAATAATTTTACGCGCTTATTAATGATCGATATTATGATAAAGAATTTACACATTTTCAATAAGCGTCCATACACTTTAACATCTATTACCTGTGGCCGCACATGCAGGCCTGGTAGAGGGGCAACACCGCCGTACTGGCGCTCAAACTTTGTGGCACGCTGTGGACATCGGCACCATATTCGAGAAGAAGCGACACGAGAGCCACGTTGTCGTACTCGCTCGCATAAATCAGTGGGGATGAGTGATTGGAACAATGATTCACCTAGTGATAAAAAATGCATAAGAATATTGATAATTTTGTATGGTTCATAGATCGTGATAAAATTAAATAATATTGACTTTAAAAAAATATCCGCAATTTACAAAATAGGAACTAGATTAACAAATAATGTCTTTGATCAACGATTGTGTCATAGTTTTTTAGTCCAACTATCAAGTCAACATTTCAATATTATTTTTTTCTTGGGATTAAACAAATGCCAACCTGTGCACCACGCTCCAATAAAAGCTTTGCGATCTCGAAATTGCCGACTGCACATGCAACACACAGGGCCGTCACTACAAATGATACAAAATAAAAGAAATAATTATTGAAAGATCTTATGTCAACTAACACTCGAAAATATTTACCTTGTTAAAATATGCATGGCAGGAAACAAGACCTGAATTAATTAAAAGAATATAGAAATATTTGCTTTTGTTTTGCTGTTGATACATATAATATCAGAAATACTTTCATTAAGCTATATATCTACTGATGTAAATTATACAGAGTATGCACACTCACGCTTATCCCGCAAGAGTATCGGGTAAAAGAGATTCACGTCACATTCCATTTCAAGTTCAAATCCATGGTCAATCAATAATTCCACTACATTCAGTCTCTCCGCAAATATGGCATCCACAATGGGTGCGCCAGTACCGGGGTCGCAGTGATGTAAGAATTCATGCTTTTCTTGCTCGGTACTGTGATTCAGAATCGATTTCAATGTACTGATATCTCCCGCTGAACAGCTTGAATGGAAGGTATCGTAGATCCTACAAAAAATATGTATTTCTTGCTTTAGTGATACATGCAAACATAATAAGGGTTATAAAATCATCGCAATCACCGATACCGATATTATCTCAGAATAAAAATATACATGGTTCATCCAGGTATTTAGGAAACGTGTATTAAAAGATTAGCCGAGAAATTTGTTAAACATTGTAGTCCACTTTGTTATTAAAATATGAGACACACTATTATTTCAACCAAAAATCGTATCGAATATTCCGAGAGATACGGAATTCAATATATTAGTTACAGATATCCTAAACACTTACATGGCATTTTGTACTTCGATAGCTGAAATAGCAGCATCTTCATCTGAGCACTCTATGTTATGCTCCATCCCGAATATTACCTGCAGAAAACAACATAGTTTCATTATATTGTGAGAAACGATATATTTTCTTGTGTGTGTGTTATGTATTAAAAATAAATCCACTTATTCATAGCATGCATATGTTGTCACTGACCGGTCTATTTTCAAAGTAACTCTGTAAACTAGCTATTTCTATGACTAAAGCCATGTGTGCATTTGGTAAATAACAGTCTTATTTGATGTATTACAAAGAAATTACCAATAAATTTCCTCTTTATTAGTTAAAAGAAAATGGAATTATAACAAGTTTATTAAACAGTTAGCTCTTAGTAGTCCATTGGTTCATCTGCGACCTCGATTTGATTTCTCTATGGTTTCCCAAATCACCAAAAATAATTAGGTGAAAACCGTTCATGGGCTTTTAAGTGCCGTAAGCGAGGTACCGACTTGATTTGTTCCAATAATTAAAAAGGCGAACCTACAAGCTGAGTTGTTTCTACTCATTAAGACCCAGTGGCGTTGAACTTTTTGCCCCATTTCGATAAAGACATTGTATATTGGGCTCGACTTATAAATAACTATTTATCTCTTTAGAACACAAGCGTGTGGATTTCGGATAGTGAAAAAAAATAGGCAACGCGTTATTTGAACTACCAGAAACACTTTCGCGACCTCTTTTTCACCATTCGGAGCCGACTAGCTCTACAAGGGGAGCGATAATGAAAATGACACTAGATATGGAACAAATGTAAACATTAATTTCTAAGACCACGATAATCATTTTGCCTTTTTTTTCGCTTGAAATATAGCATATATGTGTGTTTATGTACTGTGTAAGTTTGAACTATGAATTTTAAGCATAAGTTGTAACATATGAACTTTGAAATTTGTTCCGTTTCCGTATCCAGTCAAAATACACATAGTGCCCTTTGTAAATAGCTTTTTACGTATTTCTGCGACCGACAGGCCCACGTGGGCTATTTAGAACTACGAGGTTTCCGGCTTCGCGGAGGCCCGGGCCTCATGGAGGCGAGCTCTTGATTTCTTGCATATACTTCATTTTTCATATGAATTGTTTAATGCATAGTGACTGCCTCCATAAGCTAAATAATGTTTCCATTCAATATAGTTTCCAAAAATGAAGCCAAAAAAGTGATTCTTAAAAAAACAACTTTGTTACACATAATGTCCCCTGTGTAATGTAATGACCAAACTACATTTATTCTCTCCATTTCTCATCATCCTTCGTCTCAAGGTATCTTTGCCAGCTGCGGTGCTTTTTGTTTTTCTTGCGAATACAGTCTTTATTTAGTGGAAACTTGCCCTGATAGAATAGAGTGTATGTAAATATGATAAACTGAACCCAAAATCGCCTGTCAGCTGAGTACACCGGATTTATTAAATAGTCAATTCTAAATGCGAGCGCAAAAGGCGCGAGCGCTTTTTAAGATTAGACTTTTTCAAAACATTCCATTTCCTGATGAGAAATCACATCTAGATCGACAAGGAAGTATTTGTGAAACACGAACAGGCCCAAACCGCCCCCAAACTCGAAGGGGTATGGGTTTTTGTATATTGAAAATATACTTTCTATGAAAACCGCTATTTTTGGCCAATTTGACCACTTCCGGTCGGGTGTTTTTTGACCGAAATGGTCAAAAGGCACATCTATGGACCAAGACCTTTCATTTGAGCCTATAACCAAGTCTCTAAGACCTTCCGTTCAAAAGTTCTAGCCCGTACAAGCTTAAGTCTTGGAAAACGGCTATTTTGGGCTATTTTGGCCAATTTGACCACTTCCGGTGGGGGTGTTTTGACCGAAATGGTCAAAAGGCACATCTACGGACCAAGACCTTTAATTGAGCATATAACCAAGTCTCTATGACCTTCCGTTCAAAAGTTCTAGCCCGTACACGCTCAAGTCTTGAAAAACCACTATTTTGGGCTATTTTGGCCAATTTGACCACTTCCGGTGGGGTGTTTTTGACCGAAATGGTCAAAAGGCACA
>LQRL01011677.1:0-25236 GCA_001703475.1 Hydroides elegans | reverse complement strand
TCAACAACTTTTGCATATGCGTTTATAAACGCATATGCAAAAGTTGTTGACGTAAGTCAACACTTTTTCGGTGCATTCAGCTTTGCCACGTTACCTGTACGATCAGATATGAATGTCATGAAGCGATTAGCCAGTGTTTAGGTAATATGTATATATTGTAATATGACTAGCGGGTTTTCTTATAATTCTTGCGATAAAGCGGCCAACCCGTTTTTGCATTTCAATATGCACAGTCTTTGTTAATAGGCAATGCAATATTCATTATTCAATAAATGGAAATTCAACTTAGCCCTTTAGTTTTCATAAAATTTCAAAGATTAACATAGATTAATATATAGCTTAATTAATAGCATTGGTCATGTTTTGGCATAGTGGTTTTAAAATCACCTTTAATCATTTAATACTTTGTCAACAGCTGCTAACAGGGTATGTTAGTATTCTTTGAATATGGGCCATGTGTAATGCAAGAGAAAGGAAGCCAAATGAAAACTATATTTATTTTGGAAATAACATTTGTGCGAGCTTAATATAGTTGTTTATTTTGATAACAATTAGTCAATTTCATGCTATAGAACTAATAACTTATACTCGATAAACCCCATATAATAGCAAATGTCATTTGGCACCGTTTACGGATTTATATTGCTTAATGCAATTATACTACTTACAAAAAATGTTAAAAAAATAGTCTTGACATTTTGCAAAGCAAAGGATATGTAATTAAGTGCGTTGTAAATGTTAATCGATTCCATTTCATCATCATTCTCTCATATATATTATTTGGTAATTTAAAACCTTGCAATGAATAATTCTTATATCAGTCCCTTGTCATAAGTTGTAACAAAAAACACAAATGCTAATTTATTTTCAATAGTATGAATGAGAAACTTTTGAAAATACACAATTTATCGTTAAATATTCATTACTATGATTAATACTGATACTAAGACATTGATTCACATTATTACAAAGAGCGATACATATCATTTTTAATTCAGCTTAACAAACATACATAATCGTAAATGTAGTACAAATCCGTAAGTATGGTCGGAGATACCTCCAATATTATGAAGTAAATTTTTTTCATGATTATTGTCCGAAAAACTTTCGATGTTTTATTGATAAACACGGAGGCTTTAAGGGAGAACATAATTGATCAATCAGATCATACTTGATCAATCTCAACATATATGGTTTCAAAAACATGATCTATAGTTTATTAGTACTTTGGAATGTTTCCTATGCTTTTATATTCCCTGGTGTTCTATTTTGAAATAATAAATCTATATCAGTATTAAGTATTGAAAATTATTCGTATTTCAAATTCCACATCTGAAATATTTAACACAAACACTAAAACAAGGTAGATATAAATCAAATTTCTGCTTGTCACTCATAGAAACAAGAAACATGCACTTAAACGGTGTCATAAAGTATGCACATAAGTTTTAAAGTAAGTTTACATTGAGCTTAGTCTATTGGGCGAATCATTAGACGTGTCGACTTGAGTGAGTACTGGGACCCATGCCATGCATCCCAGCGGATCCTGTCATGTAATACTGCTCCATAACCCGAGCTTGAATGACTGTAGTAGTTGTTGACACCAACACGCATGCAAGCATTAAGCCAAAATCCACCATAGCCGTGGCCGTCTATGCAGGACGTGGAACTTTGATCGTTATCTCGGTCATAGGTGCTGAATTGCATTCCATTATGATAAGACAAGGAACCACCAGCAGTTCCAGTGTATGATCCAATAACGAGTTGGTAATTTTGAATTTCAGACAGAACCTTCACATAAGAGTACTTAGCGTAACGCGTTAGTCCCTGCCAACTCTCTAGGTCTACACGTAGCTCATAGTCGCGAATTTTCGTTAGCCTATGCAGATTGTCATTTCCAAGCCAGTACTCACCCGATACGTTTCCGAATCCATTTTTGTAGGTATCCCAGTCTTGTCTGAAATCGACGGAACCGTCCTGCCGGCGTTGAAATATGGTCCAACCTCCACCATCAGTATCCATATCACAAAATACTGTAGTCATGTTTCTGTAATTACCGGTGTATATTTCATAAACTCCAGAATCAGTGAGATTCTGATTGAAAAGATCCAGACAGTCCCGTGTATCTGTGTGTTGCAGTTGATTATTTGATTCGGTCAGTTCGGCCTTCAACTTTGTAATTTCGTTATGTTGAATTTCAACTATTGAGGCGGAAACAATTGAAGCGCAATGACAACTACTATTATTTACCTCATTGTTGAAATCACAAATTTCTGTAGTCGTCTTTTGCGATCGAGCCACGTACATAAGAAGCGAAAGACACAAATATCCAAACATGATTTTCACAGATAAAGGCTTATTGATATGACAAATATATGTTTTAAAATTTATGCATTCATATCGACGAATGACGCATATATAATAAGAGAATAACTGTATTTACTCTAAGTAGGACCTGTTTGCTGGATTACGGATCAAGCTAAATGTCTTATTATACACATGTCACAATTACAAAAGCCAAATATCTTAGTTGTAGTATATAATGATTATGATTATGATTACGTATTCGTGCGAAAAAACGACTACTTATTGCCAAGATATATAGAGGTATACATGAGTAACGAAAACCAATACGTAACGTGTAAATTGTATTCTATATATTAAATGTCATTCATCATGCTTTGAAATAGCATTCAACCTTATCTTTAATAGGTTTTTGTAAACATCTAACACATGTACGCTATTTTGCAGATTAGTTTTGTGTATTTAGGCGCATCAAACTTAAATACAAGATCATCAAAAATGTTAAAATTTTATTTGTCACTGAAGCCTTGGCTTTAGCCCGTTGTAAAACTACCATCGGAATTTAATGCTGATACACGAAACATCATCCTAAAACATAAGCCAACTAACAATAATATAACATTCATGATAATTAAACTATTTTACTATTAATATTATAATTGGGATAAAATGAGAATAGAATTGTAACTTGATATCAACACTTACTCAAGAGCTTTTTTGAAAATATATCTGATTATGGACCCTTCATAATGTATATAAAAAGGAAGTTAACTGGAATCTATTTATATGCCGGAAATAACATTTGTATATACTTAATATAGTCATTAATTCATTTATTCATTATAGACACGTCATGTAACCGTAATAATCTATTATACTAGATTTAACGCACATTATAACTAATGCGACAATAATTTTTACTATATATATTTATAGTCATGTCATTAAAAAAGAGCTTTGCAAAGCATGTGTAATTGAGGGCTTTGTATGGCAACCCAACAAAGTCTTCTTGTGTTTTATTCCTTTTGCTATAAGCCTGAGTGCAATCGCTTATTCAACTATTTCTTCATAAGATTGTGTTACACTTAAAGCTTATATTCCTACCTACATGCGCCAAACCACAAATGAACGGACTCTAAAATCAATAAAATACCCTATATATATCGAAAATGATCAAATAATTTCTTGAAATAAGCGGATACATATCTATGGTGCACATATAACTTATATATATATAATTATGGTATATTCCTAATATATTATAACATAAAAGCAAAAATCTGGACAATATACCACAATGTCTCGATTTCTGTATATTTTGCATTTTGTAAGAATTGTTCTAACACAAACAATAACCGGAGATATATGTGAGTTAAGCAGTCACATCAATGGAAGTGACTGCTATTGTTCCTCCCTTAATACAGCAGCGATAAACGAAATGCAAGAAACCGAAATAAGACGATTAAATCACGAGTTATCGGAAACTAAAAGCCAACTGCGATTCACGCATTATAAGGACTGTTCGGATATGTTGAATTATAACTTCGTCGAATCTGGCATTTACGAAATTTACACGGGCCATTTCAGTAAGAGCAAAGTTTCTCGAGTCTTTTGCGACATGAACACTGATGGTGGAGGGTGGACAGTGTTCCAACGTAGGCAAGATGGTTCAGTGGATTTTCGACGCGATTGGCAATCTTTCAAAAATGGATTCGGTAACCTATCGGGTGAGCACTGGCTTGGCAATAAAATTCTTTATGGATTAACTAAAAACCGTAACTATGAGCTACGTGTGGATCTTGAAGATTGGGAGGGTGAAATGAGCTTTGCTAGGTATGCTTACATGGATATTCTTTCGGAACACAATAACTATGAACTCAACATTGGTTCGTACACTGGCAATGCTGGTGATTCTTTGTCTTATCATAATGGGCGGCAATTCGGTACCTTTGATCATGGAAATCGCGGGACAGCGTACAACTGTATAGATAGTCATGGATACGGTGGATTTTGGTTTGATTCCTGCATTAGAGTAGGAGTGAACAACTATTATAGTGATTCTAGCGCCGGCTATGGGTATAATAGTAATGACAAAATTCGATGGGATGCTTGGCATGGATCTGGTTATTCCTTGAAATCTTCTCGCATGATGATCCGGCCTATCGATTGATAATATATATATATCGTGATAAGGATATAATAATCAGACAAAACGTCATGACGTCTAGCTACCTAATTGACCTGTATGTTATGTGGATCATTGATTATCTGGTTGTGTGTTAATGAGTTATCATTATTGACATGAAATATTACGAATGGGGGGTGGGTTCATATGACAGTTGGTATGCAATATTTATGATTTCGTTCTAATTAGCAAAACAATATATGCGAATTCAAAATGTATTTTCGAAAGTAAAATCAGGCAATAGTCCGGATGAAATGAACACAAATATGATATCATAGCCCATATCTTATCATGGTGCACTCCGGATATGTATTAAAGGGTATTATTACCTTTGATAATAGAAAATTATCATTTGGTATTCAAATATTTGCTTTACATTATAACACAATTTTTACCCGCGTAGAAATGCACTACACAAGCGTCCCAAGTATTCGTTATGAAATGCTATTAGTATAGTTTGTATTATAAGTATTGTTAGCAGTATTGTTATGCATGTATAATATTGATGTATTTATGCACAACATTTATATGTTATAATTGCAATTAAACACTACTGTTTCTTGAAAAATAACGATTTTGGAAATTTCGGATATTTTTTAGGTTTTCACATTAAGTTTTACGATTTGATTACTGACAAAATTAAGCAGCGGATGGTTCCTATTGTTCTTATATATATGCCATTAAGTCAATATATTAATATATCTCGATAATGTAAAATACCAAAATATTGTTTTTTTTCTTTAAGATCATGTTGACCAACTCAAATCATTTTAATGGTTTGAATTGATTTTAATATTGCGTAACGCTTTTGGAGCACAATTATTGTACTTTGGATGTCGTAACAAACGCGATATCAAACGAAAACTAGCCCTTTATCAAATTTCATTCTATATTATTTCAAAACACAAACAATAAACAAATGTATGCATATCTAGGCGGTCATTTCCTAAACATATCCAAATCAGACCAATAAACATGGAATGTTTTGCGAGCACCCCATATAAGGCGTTTTTATGTTGTTTAACCATGTATGTAGAACTATTGAATGACATCGATTTTATGCATAAAAGACATTGGCTGAATAACATGTATTTTGTTGAATTGCTGTTGATAAAATATCAAATAATTTTTAAACAGAAATAGACCGGTGTGGCAAAAATCGCCAACAAATACAGCGTGTTTAGATTTCAAAAAGACCAAAGAATTAAAAAGTTATTTAAGATACAAGTGGTTTGTTAACAAATTTTATATGGAGTAATATGTATTTGATTAACCATAACATGACACTAAATTACATGGTTCGCTGAACATATATGACAAAGTATAAATCGCTTTGAGTAACATAAATACATTAAAGGCTGCCAAATGAACATATATGACATATAGTATAAATCGCTTTGAGCAACATAAATACATTAATGGTTGCCAAATGACGTGACCTATCATGGCATTTTCTAACAAATGTGATTAATCAAGTATAAGAGCTTAGTTCCGACGCACACACTTGCTTTATATCGATAAGAAATAAATAACTATATAAGGCATGTACAAATGTTATTTCCAAACTATATTTAGTTTTCGGTTGACCTTTATTGTATTAAATAAAACTCATATTCAGGGACATTGAGCGGCCTTATTACATGCAATACCATTCGTTACATATAAGATATTTGTCATTCGTCTTCTTGACTGTCTACTCTAAAACATATTTTTCAGATATCTATACATTTCGTTTCTTTTTCAAATTGCTCTATTGCAAGAGACAACCACGGACGTATGTGATTTAAGAAATGATGGTGATAGAAACAGTCATTGCGCTTCTTTTATTTCAGAATAGATAATCGAAAAACAACAAAACGAAATAACGAAATTAAAAGCAGAATGAACCGAAGCCATATATCAACAGTAAGTTGCAAGGTTTCGAGATTGTTTGTATGTTCTGAATAACAATGACTTAAACTCATTTAGTTTATCTAATTTACAAAGATCATTTCTGCCAGCAACAAGTCTTCTGTAATATGGATACTGATGTCGGAGTCTGGACCGTATTCCAACGCCGGCAAGACGGTTCCATCAATTTCCGACAGAAAATCGTGCTACTATTATGTGGGTGCCATGTACCACAACTATTGGAAAATAGCTCTTTAGTAAGGGAAACAAATTTCTTAATCCCTTAAACCATAAAAAACCGGGTTCTATTGTTTTTAGCATAAATTATCGCATTAATGTTATACACATATCGGTTTAAATAGTCATTTGTGCGAATTAGAAAAGACAAGAACAAATAATAAAAGAATATTTTAGGAAAGAAAATGATGTTGTAATCAACCAACATAAACATTTTAGAACAATAATATTAATAAACTATGAAATCAAAAGGCCTTCATGTAAAGAACCATTATTTCATAATGCACAAAAATAAACAAATAAATAGTACTTGCATGAATAAAAACAATAACCCTAAAAAATACAATTGACTGGGCATATATGTAATTTGTGTATAAACTACTTAACTATGAATTTAGTGATATATTTTATAGCTCTATCGAACTAGTACTATGGTACTTTAAAAAGAAAACAACACATAAATGTTTTTTTTATATTTGTTATACCAATATATATGAGTGCACAAAGATTGTTTAATATCCAGCCAACCCACAATATAGGATATGCATGCATGAGTACATTTGTATTTTAGAAAATAGAATGTGTTAATATTAGAATTGTTCATGTGTTTTGGCTTTGATCTTTCAGGATTAACAATTATTTTATTACATGAGTACATATTGAATTTTTCAACCCCATTTCAATATATAATTGGCACACCAATAAATGTTAATGAAAACCAACATTTTCAAAAGCCGTTAACATTTATATTCAGATGCAAAACATGCTCAAAAGTTTATATTTGTATTTCAACTGTAAGAGCTAAAAATGGAATATATATTAATACACTAAAATGGAATATATATTAATTTTACAGTACTCAGTACATTTATTTACCCTGTACTGTTTATTAATAGTCTTGTCTAATATCTGTGAAGTTGCATATGTTTTTAACATATTTAGAAACCGCCTCATGGATTTAAATCATTTAAACACTTGAATCATTATTCTTAGAGAATATTTATTTTCATATATATTCAAAATAATTGTACATCCATTTTATTTGTTTCTCTTTTTTTGCAATTCTTTTTTATTAAATTCTTCATATATTACTCGTTTATTGAAATGCACGAATTACTTTATTCCTACTATCAACATGGTTTTATGATATATAATGACTCTTAAATTGTCTTCAAACAAAAGAAATGTATTAGCTATACACCTGCTAGCTTTGCACATTTTCAAATGAAATTGTTCGATCAATTTAAATATACATAGATAAAGTAAGTCAATAAAAATCAATTGAAGGTCCTTTAATCGTTATCACATGGCTAAACAAATACTAGACTATTGGGCGAATCATCATGCGCGTCGATTTGAGTGATTACTGATTTCCATACCAAGAATCCCATCGGATGTTGTCATATGCTGCAGTACCAGAAATTGAGCTTGATTGGCGGTAGAAGTTGTTGACTCCAACGCGCATACACTCTTTAAGCCAGAATCCACCATAGCCGTAGAAGTCAATGCATGAAGGTGACCTTGGATAGTTATCTCGGTTATAACTGCTGGATTCTATTCCATGATGGTAAGACAAAGAATCACCAGCATTACCAGTGTATAGGCCGATAATGAGTTTGTAATTATTACGTTCAGAAAGAAACTTGATATAAGAGTACTTAGCGTATTGCGTTTGTCCCTCCCAATCTTCAAGGTCCACACGTAGGTTGTAGTCGCGATTTTGGGTAATTCTATGAAGATTCTCATTTCCAAGCCAGTGCTCACCCGATACGTTTCCGAATCCATTTTTGTAGGCATCCCAGTCTTGTCTGAAATCGACGGAACCATCGGGGTTATGCTATCCTGACTGAAATTACCAATATATGTATTATACACTCCAGATTTAGTGAAATTGTGATTGAAAATATCCATACATTCCTGTGTATGTGTGTGTTGCTGTTGATTATTTGATTCGGTCAGTTCGGCCTTCAATTGTGTTATTTCGTTATGTTGCATATCAATTATCGAAGCGGAAACAATTGAGGCGCAATGACAACTACTATCATTCACCTCATGGCTGAAATCACATATTTATGTAGTCGTCTTTTGCGATCGAATCACGTACACAAGAAGCGAAATGTACAAATATCAATTCATCATTTTCACAGATAAAGGCTTATTTATATGACAAATATATGTCATAAAATATATGCCGTCAAATAGGCGAATGACGCATATATAATAAGTGAAGGGCTGTACTCTCCATAAGTAGGACATGTTTGCTGGATTACGGATCAAACAAAATGTTTTATCATATGCCTGTCACAATAAAAAAAACGCCAAATATCTTAATTGTAGTGCATAATGATTACGTAATCATGCGAAAACTCGTTAGCGTTTGCCAAGATATATAGATTTATATGCATGACAGAAACCATTTTGTGTGGTGCAAATTGTATTTTATATATTTTACCTCCATTCCTACTTTGAATTAGAATCATACCTTTTTTAATAGTGTATTTTTTTTCACATATACAAGTGAATTCTATTGATCAGTTGGTAAAAGCTAATTTGAAAATAGGATTTAGTGTCTGTAGGCGCATCAAATTTTATTTGCTATTGATGCCTTTGCCTTAGCTCGTTGTACACTTCCATGGGAATATAATGATGATAAATGTAACCTCATGCTGAAATATATACATTGACTTAATTAGACAATCAAATACTTAATTAAAATAAAATGGGAATATGGTCGTTATTTGTTGTCAAAACTACAACCGTGTGCAAAATATATCTGAATATGGACCCTTCCTAATGTATGAGAGAAGGAAGTTAAAGGAAATCTATAAATATGTAGGAATTAACATTTGCATAAACTAAATATAATCATTAATTCACGTATGTGCTTTTGTTGTTTCATGCTAGAGTATTTATCTCCTGTAAACATAATCATGTATGCGATTGCAACAGCTACATCAACACAACTAATCTTGGAAAAGTAATTTGGCACCTTTTATGGTTTTATGTTGCTTATAGCAAGTTATGCTATATTGTTATTTACAGCTTTGTCATGTTTAGGAAAGAGCTTATCAAAATATGTTTAATTTAATGCCGAATAATAGTCTACTCTCTTATCATCATATTCTCGAATGTAATTGTTTATTAAAATGTATCTTAAAATAAGAGTTTTTTATCAAACTCAAAATAAAGGACACCTACCATGCACGAATTTTAATATGTTTAAACCAACTTTTTTATTTGTTAACAATTCTCGTATGATTCTTAACTTGTTTCTGGTTGTTATATACTTCATAGTTTGATAAAATATGGTAGGTTCTTAGTATTTAATAACTATTTAATGGTGTTTAAAAAAAATCGAAATATATTTACTAGTATAACTATGCTTTGTACATTCTTAATGGATGAATTATTTCAATTAATGTTTATATCAAAATGTATAGTCAATCAATTTAAACCAATTGTTGCCATCTACTAGTCTATTGGACGAATCATCAAGCGAGTCGTCTTGAGTGAGTACTGGGACCCATGCCAATTATCCCAGCGGATTCGGTCTTGTGATTTGACTCCATAACCCGAGCTTGAATGACTGTCGTAGTTGTTGACACCAACACACAAACAACTTTTAAGCCAAAATCCGCCATAACCGTACGATTCTATACATGAAGGAGACCATAGATCGTTATCTAGGTCATAAGTGCTGAATTGCATTCCATGATGATAAGACAATGAATTACCCGCATCTTCAGTGTACGAACCGATTCTGAGTGTGTAGTTTTCGTTCTCAGAGAGAACTTCAATGTAATCACACATAGCATAGCGCGTTTCTCCCTCCCAATCCTCTAGGTCCACACGTAAGTCATAATCGCGATATTCGGTTAATCTATGGAGATTTTCATTTCCAAGCCAAAGCTCACCTGATATATTTCCAAATCCCCATTTTTGTAGGATTCCCAGTCTTGTCGAAAATCAACGGAACCATCTTGCCTACGTTGGAACACGGTCCATCCTCAACCCTCAGTATCCATATCACAATATACCTTAATCACGTCTTGTTGGCTAAAACGACCAATGTATATATTATAAACTCCTGATTCAGTGACGTTGCGATGCACAAGATCTAAACAATCCCTAATATTTTGCAGCTGATTTCTAGTCTAATTTAATTCAGCATTTAATTTCCTGATTTTGTCTTGTTGCATTTCGATGATCGATGCTGAAATGAAGGAGGAGCAATGGCAACTTATATTAGTAGCGTCATAGCTAAAACTATATACATCCGTGGTTGTCTTTGGCGATTGTACTACATACACAAGATGTGAAATGTACAAATACCCCAACATCGTTGTCATTTTGCCAGTGTAAGAGAAAAAACACATCATAATATTCAAATGTATTAACTTGTTGGCACCCAACTAGGCGACTGACACAGCCTTAACATGTGAAACATTGTTATTCATATTAAGCAGTGCCTGTAGGTAAGATTACTTGAGTTGAATTAATCATAGTTTTGACAAGTGTCGCAATGAAAAATGGGATATAAAATTTACAATGCTTCACGATGAAGTGTGCCGAAGGCTATGTGAATCGTTGTAATAGTAGGCATGTATGTTAAAGAGTTTGGCCCATTTATCAATTTCGTATACACTTTTACAATTTTATCATGAATATTGTTAAATTTGTTGTAACATTATAATAACAATATTTTAATAGTTTGTTTTATTAAACAGCTACCACATTCAAGCTATTTTGTAGATAAGGTTTATGTCTGGAAGCGCATCAAACTTCTATACAGGCACATCCACCAGGATACAATTTTATTTTTAACTGAATTCTTGGCTTTAGCTCGTTTTTTAAATTACCATTCAAATGAGATGCTGATCAACAAAACCACATCCTAAAGTAGTAACCAACTAACACGGACTTCAGATTTATGTTGATAAGAGGAATTTACCATTAAGAGCTTAATGGAAATATAAAAATAATGAAATTGTTACTTGGTGTCAAACCTTACTAAGCTTTTGCAAAATATATTTAAATATGGACCTTTTTTTATTATGAGGGAAGGAAGTGAAATACTATCTATAAATATTTAGAAAATATTTATAATAACATTTGTATTTACTTAATATAGCCACTAGATAATTTATTTATTATTGTAATTTCACGCTTGAGTACTAATTACTTATAATACATTCAATTCACAATAACTTACACGACAACACAAGTATTAATGGTAAAGTAATTCTGTACATTTCAAAGATTTATTTTGTTTATGGACATTTTGAAATCAAACACTTTTTACAGTTTCATCATATTTACAAAAGTCCTTTGCAACGCAATAAAGCTTGTATAAATGAGGTTTTTGTAACTGAAAACCAAGTCCCCTCTTGTTGCCCCTTTCAATGTCATTTCAATGTCGATAGGCACAATTACATATGAATTGCTTTGCAAACTCTCCTTTCAAATCATGACAATACAATGAATGTTCAATTAGGTATAAGTCCACATAAGCTACCTTAAAACCTTTAAGAGTTCCAATTGATAATTGGGATAGTAGTTATGGCATTTGTGACTACGCGTAATAATTCAAGTACACGAAATTGGCTCTGTTGCATTAGATTACGTTTATAATGCAAAAATATGTTTATTTATATAACTATATAAAGTATATGAGAATGTTATTTCCTACATATTATTAGTTTTCATTTTGCTTCCTGGTCTATGCCATTGTAAATATCCCATATTCATATATAAATTACATTTGGCGGATGAGTAGATTTTGACCTCAAATAACGAATCGATAATATATTTCATGCATTAGTTCTTCTATTGTTCAAGTATATTCATGACCATATTACTTAATTTGTATTAAAGTGGTGTGTTACCTTTACCTAACCAGACTTTCGGTATACCATGTACTAAGGATATGGTTACAGAGACTAGTAGATGTTTGTTTCGAAATTGAAGAACCTTCTGACATAAACATATCTTGAACCAACACCCAACAGCTTCCAGCAACTGTTTAATGATACACACATTTTGAAACAAGGGAAACAACTGTCAAATGATACATACTTATTGAAGTAAGAGAAATGCGCTATGCTAGGTACATCCAAACTCTTACTGAGCACACGAACTTAAAATCGGTTCCTACACTGACAATGCGGGTAATTCTTTGTCGAATCACAATGAAAAAAAGGACATCGGTACTTTTGATTTAGGAAACCGCGGGAATCAGAACATGGCGATGGGGGACATTGGTGTTAAAATTGCATTGGTGTAGGAGCGGACAACTATTATAGTAATTCTGGGGTCGGCTATGTATATACTGGTAATGAAACAATCGATGAGATGCTTTGCATATATCTGGTTATTCCGTGAAGTCTACTCGCATGATTATCCGGTCTATTGATTGATAATATATATATATCGTGATAACAATATTAACAGACAAAAAAGGTCATTGATCTAGCTACCTAATTGACGTAATTGTATGGTATGCGGATCATTGGTTTTCTGGTCAGGTGTTAACGAGTTATCAATATTTACATGAAATATAACATATATCAGTATTAAGAATGGGTTCATATGGCAGTTGGTATATAATTTTTATGCTTCCGCTAAGATTGGCAAAACAATATATTCAAATTCAAAATGTATTATTGAAAGTGCAATCGGGAAATAGTCCGGGTGAAATATACACAATTATTGCATCATATCCCCATCAGCACCTCTTTAAGCGGGCTATAAAATAAAGGATTATTTTATCTTTGATGATAGAAAAGTACCATTCGGTTTTCAAAGTGTTTTATTTATATTATAACAGAATTGTAACCCACGTAAAAATACGTAACTATCCCAAGTATACGTCATAAAACATCATAAAATGCTATTGTTATGAATGATGGTAATCAGTATTGTTATACAGCACAATGTTTATATGTTATTTTTTTGCAATGAAGCTTAAGTGTTGGTTGAAATTTATGGTACATATTTGGAGAATGCGATGCCGAAACTACCTATGTATGACTTAAATTCGGATATATTATATTACAACTGATATGTAGGGTATGTTAACTAACTAGTAAGAAGAGCTCAGCTCATTCTCTATATTTTATTTATAAAATAATATTCAGAAATAAGACCTTGACTGTAAACGATATGTTTTTAAGTTTTCATATTAGGTTAACGATTCGATTAATAAAAATATTAAGCTACGGATGACTAGCAGTGTTCTTACATATAAATTATTATTTTTATGTATAAAAATATATGACCCCTTTCTTCTCTGATACAAATCATACTTACTTCAAGTTTACTTTATGTAAGATTTTTTTTATTGAAAATGTGACATTGCTCAGATTTGATCATGTTTATATATATATTATCGAATTTATGTAAAATACAAAAACATTCTTGTATCTTTGTTTAGATAATATAAAACACAACAAATCATCTATTTGCTTTAATCGACGCAAAATTTTGTAACGCTCTAGGAGGCAAATTCAATATGTATTCAATTGACAATAGCATGGCACTTAATTACATAGTTCGCTTGACAAATGCTTTTTTTACAATACAGGCAATGCTATTCATCACATTAAGTCGCTTTTAGCAACATAAATCCATTAATGGGTGCCAAATGACGTGACTTTTTATGTCATTTACTATCAAATGTGGTTTATCAAGTTTTAAAGCTTAGTTCTGACGCAAAATGCATATGCTTCCCTTGGTAAAGCCCCTTTCAAAACTTGAATGAGCTGAATGCATACCTAATGACACTTACAGAGGCATTTTTACAAAGGTTTTGGCATTTGCATTATTATGTTATTTATCAGGTATCACAGATAAGTTCTGTCATACATGCTTAATATCGATATAAAAATAAATAACTATTTAAGGTATGTACAAATTTTATTTCCAAACTATATTTAGTTTTCAGTTGACTTCCTTTTTCTTTTATTAAAAACACTCATATTCAGGTATGTTCAGCAGCCTTACATGCAATAAAATTAGTTACATATTAGATATTTGCCATTCGTCTTCTTGATAGTCTACTCTTAAATACATAAATATTTTGCATTTTATTTAGTCTTACTCTTGCTAAATAACAATGGTGTTTGGATCAATCTTCATTTCGTTTCTTTTTCGAATTGCTCTTTCTCAAGAGACAACCACGGATGTATGTGATTTTGGAAATGACGGCGATAGAAACTGTCATTGTGAATCGCTTGTTTTAGCATCAATAATTGAAATGCAACAAAATGAAATAACGACATTAAAAGCAGAATTGACCGAAGCCAGAAATCAACAGCAAGCTACAAGTGTTATAGATTGTTTGGATGTTCTGAATAACAATAACAAGGAATCAGGAGTTTATGTAATTGACACAGGTCAGTTTAGCCAACAAGTCTTTTGTGATATGGATACCGATGGCGGAGGGTGGACCGTATTTCAACGGCGGCAGGACGGTTCAGTCAGTTTCAGACAGGACTGGGCATCCTATAAGCATGGATTTGGAATTGTGTCCGGTGAACACTGGCTTGGAAATGAGATCCTTCATGACTTAACCCAGAATCGCGACTATGAACTTCGTGTTGACCTAGAAGATTGGGAGGGACAAACGCGTTATGCTAAGTACTCTCATATCAAGGTTCTCTCTGAAAATCAGAATTATCAACTCGATATTGGGTCATACAGCGGAACCGCTGGTGATTCACTATCTTACCATAATGGAATGGAATTCAGTACTCGCGATAGAGATAACGATCAATCGGCGCCCCTTTCATGCATAGGTACGTACGGATATGGAGGGTTTTGGCTTAATGAATGTGTGCGTGCTGGGGTCAACAACTACTACAGTCATTCAAGCTCAGGTTTTGGTAAAATGGAGCATGACCGAATTCGCTGGGATGCTTGGTATAGGTTCCACTACTCACTCAAGTCAACTCGCCTTATGATTCGACCGATAAACTAAGTTAAAAGGGCCCTAGAGCTTTGCTTTAAACTTATTGCATTAATTGAAACACTCACAGACAATGTCCTTTTTCAAATATTATGAAAAAACATGTAATCAATGCGTTTTTTTTTCGTGAAATAGTCGGAGTGTATCTTTGCAGTGTTACATAAATGCAAATTATAATTATAATATTATAAGTTTCAGTGACAATGTGTTTTGTAAAGCAGCTATCATTTTATCATCGGTTATGTTTGCTGTAATTATCAACGTTATATATTTATTGAAATGCTCGTTAAGCTAATCGATGCATGTGTCTATTAATCATTATAAACCTAAGCAAATATTGTTTTTTCTTAAAGCATAAACAAATTTACTATAAGAAATTTAGATGTCTGCGTAACTATATATTGTCTCATAACATAATTGCTATATTAGCGTTTGATAAACCATAACAATGCGTACAGCGCATCATCGTGTTATAAAGCCTTTTAATAAAAAATGTCTGCGCAGAGGATCTTAATCGTATTGAATCAAATAATAGAAAAAAATCGACCCGATTAAATAAAATTAATCGAAATTGCTACGGAAATATAGTAGAGCATTTAGAGGCGTGGGTAACTTTTGTAAAAATTAAAAACTCCAATTTATTATCCTGCCTGGTCATATTTTGTCGATTTACAAACAAATACTTTATCAGAACGCATAGTGATTACATTCAAATTACTAATTTCAAAGCCTTTCGGAACTATCTTTCATCGCAGAAAAGTTGGCAATGATCACAGACACTTCCGATCAAATGTCCAGCCATTTTCGGTTTGGATATGTTGCATTATCTATTCTGGAACCTACTACAATGCGTTTTATGGAAAAGGAATAGCATGTCAATTATCCCTTCCTATGATTCCACGTGGTTGTCTACCAACTTTTGGAAATAGTATAAGATTAAGATATTACTGAATTTAGAAGGGTACTTATTGAGCAGTTTGACGAAGGTTGAATACAAAGATTTAACCGAATAAATTGCTTGAAGGCTAGTAGCATCAATTAAAAATATAATTCCTATGTATATATTATGAAAAATAGTGACTGACAGAGCTGTTGGCTGAGTTAAACAATTATGATTTAAATGATCATCGTTTTATACTATTGGGTTGCTTTCTATTGCGTTTATTGTTAAAGTTCGTACAATTAAATAATTTATACCACAAAGGTATTATTTTTTAATTCAAGCCCTGTGCCTAATATGCATCCAAGCCATAGTATTTATAATTGTGTGAGATTTTATTCTTTTTAAGATTTAATTCTCATTACTTAAAAGACTCAATTAGAATATATCATACGATTGTCTGTCTAAATTTCTGAGCAAATATGTAGGTTAGGGGTACTTTACATTGCTCACGATATGATCATAGACAGGGCTGCATATTAATTAGGCAAGGCAAGCAAATGGTAAGAAGAATAGATAATCAGGTATCAAGTAAAATTCGTTTAATTTAAATTTGTTTTCACTGACTATGATAACATTTGATTAATGCAATCAGCGCATGAGTTTCTCAACAAGAGTCACATCTACATGTGATTCCATAAATCTCGAACACTTAGAGTTCTTAAGATGTAGTTTACTAGTGTTAGGATTTGTTGCATTTGAGGAAATTTGATGCGTATATGCAGAGCTGAAGTATGCTATCTATGCATTGATAAGAACCCTTGTGAGATGCTCTGCAAGTAGTGCATTTATGATAAAACTATCCATTAAACACAAGTGGAAGTCATACGGTTATAACAAATGGATCCATGTGATAAGTATTTAGTATTATTAATAGACATACTTATAAAACAGTATCTATCACAAGTACTTGATCTCAAAGCAACATCATAACATAATATAGTTGACAAACCAGGGACATCTTACAATTTCATCAGTTTGATTTCTCAATAGAATAGTATATATTTATCTGACTAATAAAGGTATTTAAGTAATAGTTGAAACAAAAACGTGAAACAAAGATAATTTCACATTCAGAAACAATGTTAAGTGATTTCTTTTTTTCAAAAGGCAGCTAATATGTATCTAATATGAACTCAAATTCTTTAAATAACCATAATTTAACTAAATGAAGCTCATACAATGACACGAATGACAGTACCACAACCCAATATGACAAAACTTATATTTATGCGAGGTGAGTACTAGCAAGAACATCTCTAATGTCTCCTAATGAAATATAATTTTATTTTATCTCATAATTTGAGGGTCACTGTATGTAAATGGTGTGATGTTTGTGTTAACTAAGAGTAAACTCATATTCCATTGCTATGAGTTTTTATACCTCACATGAAATTAATTTTGTGAGCTCATGCCAGACAATAAAAACAAAATATGAGCGAATATTTTGGTTAAAATAGCTCACCGGGTGTCTTAATGAATGCTTTTGAATCAATTACTTCGCATCAAGACATCATATGCCGTAAACATGAACATATATTGATATTCTTATTTGAATTTTTAATATAATATGCGTTTGAATACATGGATACAATAAAACTAAACGATAAGAAACATTAAATGAACTAATACAAATTGACTTGAACTATTTTCAGGAAGTACGAATAAATAAGAATAACTCAATATGTACCTACATACGTTAAGTGTCTGCCTTATGTTATCCTTGACGGAATCAAAACTCGAAGAGGTTTGTGAAAATGATACATCATGCAAAACACTTACAGATCATCAAAGGCCCCGCGACTGTTTGAAAGTCGGACAGTATGTGTTAGAAGCATTACCGGGAAACGGATGGGATAACCTTGAAAATCGCCCGAGACTGCCGGTGTATAGAGAATCATACTCAAAATGCACCGAAACGAAAGACGGCAAGTATATAGTTCCCGATAACATAATCACCGAAGCAGTTGGACAAAGTAATCTTAGAGATACGTTCACAATAATATCTGAGTATTCAGAATATAAAAGTCTTCAGTCACAAACAATAAATGCAGAGGCAGAAATGACCGGTATTTGGGGTAAATTTTCGGATGAAAGCGAACACGTTTATGAAATAATCAATAAAAATGACAATACATTAATCCAGCTTAGACTATCGTATGTTGATTATGTTGTCAGTTTAATACCAATGGAGCTAGATTCATACTTTACATCAAAGATTATAGAAATTAAGGATTTTGTGGTACAAAATGACACACGCAAGGCACGATTTTTGGCGCAACAATTAATTTCGGAATTCGGAACTCATGCAATTACTTCTGTTGATGCAGGGGTAATTTTAGTTCACGAGGATCACGTTGTCTCTTCCTAATTTAAATACTCAACCAAGCGAAAACACGACGCACAAGGGTCAGTTAAATTCGATCTCTTTGAAACACTAAAAATAAAATGATCCGGGTCGTTTGATTTCAAATCAAACAGAAATGAAATAAACGAATATCACAAAGCAAGAAAGGACACTAAAACAAAAGCTATAGGACCGAAACTAGATTTAAATGATTTCACCCTTTCTTAGTGGCTAGGACGCAAAGACGGACATCTCAAAATAGTTGACAGAATGGGCAAGCGTCTTTATGATGTTTTGACGAAGCAACTACTCCCAGAATTTACTTACAGTGAAATCAAAGTTGTAAAGGAAGTCATACAGGAAGCAATCGAAACATATGTCGAAGCGAACAAATGGATAATGACAGGAAATTTTCCTAATGAACAGTCATTATCAACAATAAGCTCAGTGATGAAGGTTCAAAACTATGCCTTTGGGGGTGCTCATGCAATAAAAGAAGTACGAGGGCGAAATTTCTACTATCGAATGAAATTTTAAAACCCTATGACTGGTGGTTTTAACTGTCCATCGAATTTTCGATCAACTAGATTATTCTATTCCTGGACTTGGTGTTTTGTAAACGCTACTGCAGACAAAAATATAGGGTTCATGTTCGGTGGTCAGAAAACCGATACTCGTCCTTGCCCTGAACACTATTTTGCTTTTCAATTAGCTACTCTCTACTTCTGTGTTTCCAGTAGTTATGAATTAGCAGCTAAGCACGCCATTCCCTTTGGTGGCTTCTTTGATTGCCGTCATGGAAATCCACTAGCGTACCATCATCCTGCTACGAGCGGTGGCAGTGCAAAAGCCTCAAAGACAGATGCAGATTACCCTAAAGAATGTCCAACCGGATACAGTCAACATTATGCAGGATCATATGATGGCTGCTATGTTCACTACTGTGTCATTGAAGGTGCATTTTCGAAGAAGGAATTTCCTCATTTAAGGAAAATGCCTTTTGTGGTGGATCCAGGTGTTGTGAGTATTTTTAACTGCTTAACTATTTTCGCCAGTTCATAAGAAATTCGAAAGATAATCATAGATAATGTATTGAATTACAATTATTGACTGAGAAGTTTAAAACTAAACGTTAATATTTATTTCATTTTTGATGATGTTTATTTCATTGATAAACAGGCATTGTATAAACATAAAAATTGTTTGAAGGAAAATGAAAATTACGAGAAGCTATAACGCCAGGATGGAGCTTTGGAAGACAATCTTAGATGGCAGAAACAATTATAAGTATTTATGTATATATAACATATACATTTACTTGAACGATACTTGTATGAAATTGCTAGATTCTACTTATCCAAATTTCAACACATATAATGATTTAGAAATTGTTCGTATATGAGTATAATAAAATATATTTCTAAACTTTATGATTTTAAATATTTTCATTTGGGATTTATGATTTGACGTCTGGTTGCTATTAAAATTCGCTTTGTTAAAGTATTGAAATATGGACGAATAAGCTTTATAAGGTCATTGAAGCAGCAAGAGTGCATACCCATTATTGATACGTTTTTGGAAAGTGACTTTTATGTTGATAAGCTGTGCATATTATTATTTTTCTACGTTAATGGATACCACAATTAACAAAGATAGATAAAATGCCCATTACGTTATACGCGTCATTTATGCATAACAACCGTATAGCCATATTGCAATAGAGGTAACTATTCATTATTAAATTTGCCAAGTTGTTTCCTTTAATAACTTTTGTCCTATTTGACTTATGGATACGATGCAAGCGCATTATCTTTTTCTCTAAATTCTCAACATCGTTTCATGCTTTTACATGAATTTCTGAAATCTATTTCACTAGTAAATAAACAAAATGCATGTTAATTTGTCAACATCACTTATACATGAAATGAATCGCCTTCAATGGGTTGCACATATTAAGCCTAATTACACAAACACATCGTGAGGGCGGGGAGATTTCAATGTTTGGCGTTATGGTGTCAACAAAGACCATATTTGATTAAAAACACGATGTTCAGCTTGGTGTTATATGAAAGATTATCATAAATTTTAAGGGAACAGATACAAACAAGCCATTTAATATGCAAGGATTGTGGCTATTACATATCATTCGTCGAGCGTATAAATGTTTCATAAATGAATCGGCATTATTTGACTTTCCATTTGTCTGAATGAAAGATTTGTCCAGCATCAAATACCTCACTGACTTAATAGTCCTGTGTGGTTTCCCACTGAAAATGGGTCCCATGGGAATTGCTTGTTAAATCTTATTATTATATATTTTCTGAAAGGTATATATGTGTAGATTATTTTTACACATGTTGCCAATTGTTATTTTGACATTTAGTTGGTAAATATTACGATGGCCGAAAGGTGGTATTTACTTGTTTGGGGTTGGACATTATTTGTAATACCATCATATTTACGCATGTAATCATTAGTTGCACTACTTAATTAATGATGAATGTATTTCTCGGAATCAAGCTGATCTAGTAAAATGAAAATTACAAACTTAATTACACGTTACGATGGCCGATAGGTATAATATTTGATCAAATGAGTCGCATAAATATCACTTGTCATAAATTGTCTCTTTAGTTTTATGTGAGCATATGAGTAGCACATTATCATTAGTATTATAAACAAGTCTTTTCCGATATTTAGTGAAATGATTTTACGATGGCCGATAAGTGATATTTGATATTTTTTATCTGTATTAATTCAGACTCTCCTTGTGTGCGTGCTATGGCTGCATGTTCTTAGCAAATACCTGTAATTATAATGGCATCTGTTTTCACCTTAGATTAAGCTTAAGCTTTTCTAAATGTTAGAAAGCTTTATCATAGTGTATAAAGAATGCGTATAAATCTTGCTTTTCTATATATCTTTGAATTTGTTTTTGCGTTACCTTTCCTTAATCTTCTCTGAATTTTGCCTTTTTCACTATCCATTGCTGCTCCGTCGCGGTATAGGACCATCTTAAACGATATTTTGTTCACGTGGAAAATAAAACGTTTGAGGGCCTGGAATCAGTGTAGGTAACGTCCCATGTCTTGAATCCCGTAACACAGACCGGTGATTGTGTCAATGGAATTAATGTTTATTCTGACTTTCTGCTTAAGGATTGTCGTGCCACCTGTGCTATCAATTTGTTAAGTATATCCTCATTAATATTCGAATAGTATTCTATTTTACAAGAATTTCATAAGAAACTGGTCAGTTAAAATTGCATTCAGGATCAATGGAATCGACAGCTTTTCTGGCTTTCTTCTTTAAGATTGTCGTTCTTCCTGTGCTATCAATGTGTTAATTATATCTTCATTAGTGTACTTTGGATGCTGTATCAAACGCGGCAACAAACGAAAACTATTCCTTAACTTATCAAATTTCATCTTATATAAACCTTATTATGTTTTTCCCAAATGCCACAGGTCATATTACGACTTCAGAAATAACTGTTATTTATTCAATATATTTGTCACTTTAATGTCAGTTGATAATAAAAGATACTTCGGTAGGGAGGTTGTGGATATTTGGAAAAGCAAGAATGAGAGCCAATAGAATGACAAACAAGGCAAACCTTTAGTTATAGGACCATCGAGGTTATCTGTCAGCGAATGAAACAAGATAGAATTCTGTCTAAAGAATTTCAAAACACAAACGAAAACAAATATAGGCATATATAGGCGGTCATTTCTCAAACATATCAAAATAAGGCCAATAAACATGGACTGTTTTGCCGGCATCCCATATAGTGTATATACTATGTTGTTTGACTATGTTTGCATAGCTATTGAACGACATCATTTCTATGCATAAGAGATATCGGCTGAAAAAACATGCATTTTGTTTATTTGTTGTTGATGACAATTCTAAAGAATTTTAAAAAGACATTGACAGGTGTGACAAAAATTGCCCAAAATACACCTTTTTTAGTTTTTAAAAAGACTAAGGAACAAAAAAGGAATTTGAGATATAAGTCATTTGTTACGAAATTTTATATGGTTTAATATTCGAATAGATATCTATATGCTCTTTCCATTTATCTTCAGTTTCTTGTTGATTTAATAACACCCGTTCAGTTTTTTTGCCATACAACATTTATCTGCTCTTTTTAATTCTCTAATTAATCATTAGCAATGAAAAGCTAACTGTTGGCCATAGCATCTGAATGAACGAAGAAATGATTAATTTCATTTAGAACAACATGTAAAGAGAATACAAATAACTTACATAACGGATTATTTTGAAAAATAAATATATATGATGTAACGAAACTCGAAATAACACTTCGCTGCATGCTCTGCCTGCCACATCAGCAGTCCTTGCCCAAAAAGTTGTCTCAACTAGCAGAAAGGCTCGTCGAATAAGTCCCATTAAACTGACGGTTTGAGTCATACGAATATCATATACGACAACGGCAAAATTAACGCCCGAATCAAGACAATCAATGCTAGAACCTTTCAATTATGCCAGTCTTTCCTGTTCATTACCCGGAAATATCCAGGGAGTCCCCTAGTCTGTTCCTAGAAGCCAGCCAAACTTTTCTGACTGTTAATCCACACAAATAGAGAAATAAGATATAAAAATACAAATGCTGTAACAGAGATCGTAACTACACTGCGCTACTTGATCTCACTGCTTAATAAATAACCACAAATTATTTATCATATCTAGCAATTATAATTACAATTTAATATTAAATCACCTCATTGTATAAAGCATTCTTTAAGATACGTGTAAAAAAAATACAGTCAAACATCACTTATCGGCCTCCCTAATATGTTTCTTAAGATAATTTCTTCTTAAATTTTGTATGTACTAAGTACTTTTGTTAGAAGCCATACCAGATTAATCAATTAGAATAAAAGAATATTTTTGTTTTTTTTTTCATTTCAAGGAATGTGTTCATATCGGCCATCGTAATTGTAATTAAACCCTATAATATATACTTCTGATCAAAAATTATATTGAACTCGTAGTTTTATTGGCATTATCCAATAAAACAATAATAATGACAATATCTAAATGCAATGCTATCCTTTTTTCAAAAGAAATGGACTTACCGGCCTCCGTAATACGTTTGTTTTACATTTCTTGCTATCTATGATTTTGTAAGAATCATGTTTTTTATATTAGAAACTATTAAATAAGATTAAACACAAATTGGATAGTTTTGACTGCATTTTTAATTTAATATATGTCTTCTTTCATAATGGAAATTACCCATATCGGCCATCGTAATTTACGCATATATATTTTGAAAATAAAAATTGGCAACATGTTTATTTCAAAAGAGCACCTCAAAACCTTTTCAAAAATGTATGATGCCAAGATTTAACAGGAAATACCCACGAAATGGTAAACCACACCGGACTATAATATATCATGTTATCGACAGCTTTCAATAATGCATTTTCGAAATAGATGAATATGTATAGATGAAGCATGCGGTGTGGAGAATTGGGAAAATATACATTTTTTCTTAGATTAATATTGTAATGTTGATGGTAAATTGTTCGTTCGAAGTCATTAGGCATAATATGCCTCATAGACACTAGGCGTTTGCAAGGCTGTGCAGTGATATCGGTAAGGGTGACTTTTGATTTCGACCCCAGTGTGTTTTACATGCTCATTAATTACATTAAATGATTATCAATTGATCTGAAAATTTCAGAAAGTATAACCAAGAGACATAACTTATATTATCTTTTTGTTTGAAAAATTAATATTTTCTAATATTAAATCTAGAATTTTTCAAAAAAAAAATTCGATACTTTTGACCCTTAGTAATGTGTGATGCGCGATCGATATTGAAGTTTGATGTTTGATTGATATCGAAATGATGTTATATGCCTAAAGGGTATTAGAACTAGTAGTCTAAATTGGTATCTTTAATTGTGTATTAAACTGCTCTGAAGGTCGCTTTGGCTTAAATCCATGCAAACTGCAACTGCTTTTCCGTCACTTACTGTGTTTTATTCGCCAACACAGTCATGAGATTGTTTCAATCATTGCGCACACATTTATAGCATAAATATGTGCAAGTGTTAGTTCAAACATGTATTCATTCACCTTTAAGAAAATGGTAACAGTGAATTATTAACGTTCATGTTTCATAATCAATTGTCCGTTATTTACTGTTGTTGTTCGCATATGACATGTGTTTACAGTCACATATGATATTAAAACAAATTATACACTTTTGATATATGTATATGTAATGCATCTGCATACGTAAATTTATATGCAAATTTATGTCCATGGGGAGTTGACCGGGGGGAATTGTCCAGGGGGAACTGTCCAGGGGGAATCGACCTAGACCCTAAATA
>LQRL01011658.1:0-10628 GCA_001703475.1 Hydroides elegans | reverse complement strand
GGAATTGTCCTACGGGGGAGGGGGTTTTCCTACGGGGTTAATTGTCCAGGGGGAATTTCCCGGGGAAACTTCCAGGGGGGTATTGTCCGAGACACAAATTAGCATATGACACACATTCTTAATGAAAGTCGTCTTGTTTGCATCAATACCTTACTGAATAACCTTAAGATACCTTATATGAGTAAACAGGTCAACATGTTCTTTTTTGGCAAAGTGGATTTACTATCGGCACTCTCACACTACCGTAGGCATTTCTTTCCTGACTTTTCTCGCGATTCAAATCAATATCATCATGACATTTGTTTTCTAAGATGTATTAGTCATAAAATTTACATTAATATAATAGCTAGTAGCTACCATGCACAGCTATGGTGACAAGATCACCAAGGCGACCAGACAATTTAAGATTAAGATTTAAATTACAATATGCCTGTACATTCGGGTGTTATTTTTTTTAAAATCAAATCCACTGTGTGCATTTACATGCTTATCCTATTTATTATTTGTAATATATGTTATAATCAGATAATTGGTATAAACGCATCATTACTTTTACTAAGGTTCAAATATTATATTAATCGACGACTGGACCTACATAATAATATTATTCCAAAAATATGCTGAATGTGCTAAAGTGCTAATATGACAGAATAGTTTGAAGATGACCAAGTTTAGAAACTTATATAGAATTTGTGTCATTGAAAAACTACCGATTACCTGTCTATATAAGTATGACTTATAAGTAAAAGGTGTTGATCAAGGGATATTGCCTGAAAAAAAGTTATGGGATATTGATAAAAGCCCGTCGGATCATTTTATGTTCCTATTAACCATTTTAAAAAAAACCTCAGCAACGCAGTATAGAATGACTGAACTTCAATTTTTATCAAAAACATAATAATTAAGCATTGCACATTGAACTGTTATATTATACAAAAGACTATTTTACTACACAAATAAATATTTAACTATTTACGTATTATCTTGTATATTATGGTTCATTGTCATTTTGCAGAAACCCCTACGATGAGTCCAGACCGTGGTGCTGGGTCCTTAATGAGCAGCTAAAATTAATTCGGCATTTATGCGATGTTCCTGTTTGTGTTGATGGTTGGTTTTGAACCTTTACAATTACCAATACTAATGACATGTGCTTTTCAAAAAAACATCAATACAATAAAATTATCTAAAATTCAATCAATTGAAGCAAAACGAAAAGTAAATTAAATGAAAGTGTCGGTGTTAACGATAAACCTGTATTGATCATTTCTCATTTATGTCTTACATCATTTAACATGTTAGTAAGTTATATGCTGTCTTTCATTGTATTTGTATCTCGAATAGTTTATAGAAAGTTCACAATCCATGTCTTGGTTTGGACGTGTATTGATATTTTCTTCTTTGTTTCGAATAAAATTTGACATGTTAGTTCGTTTGGATCTTTAAAGCTGTATCGTGTATTATTTGCAACTAATGTATGTTTTCACAATCCCTGTTTTGATTGTGGATACGTGTATTGATCATTTCTCCTTTATTTCTAATACAATTTCACATGTCAGATTTATTTTGTCTTTCTTTAGATGTGTACTGTGTATTATTTGCAGAAAAGGTGTGTTTTCACAAGTTATGTATAATAAGGGGGAAATGCATGGATGATTTATCTCTTAATTCTGATAACATCTCATTTGTTTGTTCTCTATTGTCTTCCTTTGTCTTCCTTTGGATTTTTATCGTGTATTCTTTGTAGAAAGAGTGTGTTTTCACAATCCATGACTAATTTGGATGAAAGTGTATTGATCATTTCTCCTTTATCTCTAATCAAATCTGTTTTTTTTTCTGATAAAATTTCATGTGTTAGTTCTTTCTTGTCGTTTCAATGGTTTTGTATTGTGTTTTGTTTTTAGAAAGTGTTTGTTTTCACAACCCATGTCTCAATGGGGGGACGTGCATTGATGACAATAACAACTGGTCGTGTGAGTGTCCTAATGGGTCTTATGGACAGAAATGTGAATCAAGTGAGTATTATCGTTGTGTGTAGATTTAGATAAAGGATGTATTGTCAACAAAACACGGCTTATTTCATATGAAATAAAAGAAATAAAAGATACATAATCAATTATCTGTATAACATGAAAGTTACTAAGAAGATGTGATGCGATACTTTCGTTTCGCAAATAAGTGTTATAGGCTTCCAAGCAAAAATATTGAGTTAGTCAGCCAACCAAACACATTTAACTCTCTAATTTATAAAATTAAAAGATATTTATAAAAGAGTCTTAGCTCAAAAAAATCTATACCAGTGTTATTATTATCCGTTTTAAGCATTAAGATTTAGTTTGTTTGCTTGTTTTGTTCTATTTATACATCAAGTCATGTGTTGTTTTAGATGATTGCTACAATATATGGGAATCATACAAAGGAAACACATCAATTACGGCTATAGGTATCCCATGTATTGATTGGGTATTTAGTGAGTATCTGAACATATCGAATGTAATCGACGCCTTATTTGCTCTCTATCCTAATTCCACATTTGACGATCATGGTAATAAATGCAGGTAATATTTCATGATTTAATGTTTATTTCAATACAAAAGGGAACTATTTGTATAGGAAAAAAGCATCGCGGGCATTTGCAAGGTTATCTATTTTATTTTGTAACTCAATGCCTAGTTGTATACCGGATGCAACCATAATCAAAAACATTGGTATTACATTAGTATTTGTTTCATGATTAATAGTTAGTATGAACCTTTATCATTAAATAAACAATACAAGAGTGTTTCGATTCGGCTATTCCTGAGTACCTTTTATGATGAGTAAGACAAGTGACAGTATAAAAAGGATAAGTGCACCAACACGTGTGTTGATTGTCCAATTGATTTCAACAGTGCTTTATCGAATAATCAAACATTCTTAAATAGCTCACTATAGCGCTTTATGCAATCAACGATATGTTAACCTTATATTCCTCATTGACACATCAGTCAATTTTATAAATTCTACGGTTACTAGTTTTGTTTAATATATTCTCTCGGTTAGCAGTTTTAATAAGCTTTAACTCTAATAGTAATTTGTCTATAAATCAGCTCAAACACCCACCAAAACATGTAATAGCACACACACACACATACACACACACACACACACACACACATTACAGTGTTATTTTTCGATAAAGCATCACAACTTATCATTAGTCGGATTTTTCATAATATTTTGGCATATACCGTACCGTTTGATTGCCATATTAATTAGACAAAGCTCAGTGATCAATTATAGAACATTCTTGTCTAACCATCTCCACGACCCCAGATAGGAGGCATCAATTTACCATGCGCAGCTGAGCGTTCAATACATAACTACATCTAGTCTTATTGCAGTATTACTAAGCATGTAGTTTCACCCTGTTATATATATGGATTTTATTAATAAAGTTAAACAAATGATAAACAAATAATTACATTGGCAAAAGTTTCAATTTCTCTTGAAACCTATTCCATGGAAATGAATACACATATAAAATGTTAAATTTCGTTTACATGAACAGGGTTTTATTCATATAAACCGTCATAAAGTATTAATAATAATACTAATATGTCATAAGTATTTTCCTTATTTTTGATAATGCGCTTATGCGTAAAATAAATTAAGCTATACAGTTGAACGACAAATGTTCATTCTTGAAGTTTATTTCAATTCATAGCTGATCTTGTCAACATTCCTCTCAAATAACTATGATGATAATGCTAACGACTATCGGGATTGATCACCTAATCAAACAGCTTAACAATACACACTTCACAAATTTTATACTACGCATAATACCAGATCAGTATCAAAACTAGCTCTATAACGATGACAAATATTAATACCTATACCTTATACTTATAGCGGCCATATATTGATACATTATCTGACGATACAAAACACCGTGTACATATAATAAAACTAGACCGTTCTGAACACTATGTGATAGCTAGAGCATTTGTGTCCGACACGGGCCGAACTCGAACGTTTTTAATTTATGAGTTCTTGATTAAAAAAGATATCAAATATATATGAATAAAATAATACATACATCAAGTAAAATACATACATCAATTTCGACCAATAAGCTTCAGAAATATGCAACACAATACTATCAATATATTTTAAATATGAAACAGGCACCAAGCCCGAAACGCGTCAGGTGTTTCAATGAAATGTTTTCAAAATACTGAAAAACTCTTTGTGATGTGTTATGGCCAGTTTACAAATTTCACTATATTTAAATTATTATAGATAATATAAATGATATCTGTTTTTGATTCGCTAGGAGTTTACATGCTGGTGCGCCGTTCTGTATGGTATTCCATGATGGTGGATTACATTTTCAAGACTGCAATGTAAATTCTTGTTCAGGTGTGAACAAAATGAATATTCATATATTGGACACTTTTACTAGTCATTATATGAACTCTCATACAGAGCCTTTATCACAAACATATCAATGTATACAATTAACAATAGTAAAATAGGTTAATGTGCATCGATTGATCACGCATAAACTTATTTCAACTTCTTCCAGTCGATAGAATATGTTACAATTCTCTAGATATCAGCACCCGTGACTGTGTGCAAACAAGGATGAACAGGCTCTGGTATTTTGGTGATACGAACGTATCTTATCTTGGAAATCCATGCATTTCTTGGCAGTTGGCACGGGAATCAGGCTTATTGATATCTGAAGAAATGTATAAGTTTCCAACAGAAAGGTGGAACAGTCATGGCAACAAATGTCGGTATGAATTTGATACAAGTTAACCAATAACACATTTTGAAAACCAATACATAACCAAATGTCAGCGCTTTATAGTGTCAATGTCTTTCGCATAAAAGTGTTATTTTTTTCTAAGAGGTAACTATAGAAAGCGCGAAATAATCAACAACAAATAAAATATGATTTATTTACCTAGCTAAGAAAAATATAAAAAAAAACAATAATGGGTTGCTTTAGAGTATTGATTCATAATTTTACTGAGTTGTTTAAATACGTTTTAGCAAATACACTGGTATCATATGTGTGAATATAACATAAAACTTAAATTAAATTTTCTTTTTAAACTAACACTGTAAAGTTTGACTCCGCATGCCATGTACTGCTAAGTTTGGTTCAATTATTAATCCTTTACAAATACAAATCGAGATAGAAATTTATAGCCTTTAATCTTTAATTTGGCAAAGTTTAATAACAAACGTAAATTTATTAAGAAATAATTAACAACTCAAGTTATTGTTCATTAAAAACTTTGATGTAGCCACAATGAAATTTGTAAATTTGAATATATGTATGTTTTACAATGCTTCAAAGTTCCTGATTCTAATCACCTCATTAAGAGTTCATATCTGTAAAAAGGGCACGTATTTTAAACAACATAATCTTAAAAGAAAGCAGATTATCCTGAACTTTCTTGGATTAAGCATTGTTTTTAAACTTGCGTATGAGTCCTCTGCCGCAGCATGAGCGCAAAGCGCAGGACTAAAGAATTCAGTACTGTCCGTCCGTCACTACAATCAATAATTGAGCTATCAACAATTAAGTATTTTTACACGTTCAATAGGATTATGAGACCAATTAACCATGCCAGTCTGCCCGTATTTCCGTTTGTCGACACCTGGGTGACCTACTTTGTAAGGACGAGTGCTCGATTATCCTTCGATGGAATTTGTTTTACCTCAGCTAATATATAGAAATATATATTGAATCTGTGCTTGGGCGTGTTATTTTTGAATAATATATATATATAATATTGGCGATTTTTGAAAAATTGTGATGTGGGGTCTTAGGCAAATAGAGAAAGATAACTCGTATATCGTTATGGTTGAGGTCTATGAAGATGTAAGGAAAACGTTGTTAGAAATACGCTGTAAGAAAGACGTGTGAGAAAAACGTAATGAGAAAGACGTTTTGAGAAAGACGTTGTGAGACATACGCTGTTAGAAAGACGTTGTGAGAAAGACGTTTCTTCGACGGATTCTAATTTAATTTCGCATGCTTTTCCATTTTCAACTGTTGTTAAAGGAGCGGAGGACTTTATCAGTTTCACTGATCTACTTGTCTTAATTTATTTTAGGCAGACGCATTTCAAAACAATTTGTTAATTAAATATAGCTTAAAAAATATACATAAAAAACAGTAAATTGTATTGAATTCCCTTATGACTGGAAAGGCAAATCATATAATTCCAATTGCTATTGTGATCCTGCTGATGTCCTATTGATTATGCAACTACAACGTGACATTCCATATATCTGGTTTAATTTTATAGATTTACAGAAACACAATCTCTCATCGAATAACTTATTTTTCAATAGTATTCTTCAAATGATGACAAATATAATTAACCGTGTTAAATATGTATTTCATAGATATGGTCTAAATCGACGCAATGGTGTATTTGCAGGTTTCGGCCGGGGTTAGATCAGTGGCTGTGGAGTCTAAACTGTTTTACGGATCATTATGGAACACTGGAACCCTGTTTTGCACCTCTTTGCGAAGGTATTGTAAAAAAAAGACGTATGCGCGCACCTAAACATCCGATGCCAAATTTGTAGGTTTCGTTGATGTATTGGTTGTCGATTATGAATAACAAACCACACATTTAGGATTGCCCATCTTCCAGAGTTATTCAAGTTTAATGATTTTTTATAACACATTGGCTTCTACATTTAAATTGATGGAATGTTGAATGATATATTTATTCTCATAGTTCTGTGGTTTTTTATATGACAGTTCAGTTTAAATCTTTTTACGTTTGTTAAATTGTGGGTTCCATTAATGTACAGATCAGCAAACTTTTCAACCAAAGTTCAACAAAATACAAGTTTATTTACCAATCAATAATGACACTGAAGGACAAGTGCTGTTTAAATATAGTTGTGTCGATAAAACCAATCCCGTTTGAAATTGTAATTTTTGCTGCATACATTAACCAGTTATAACTCATATGTTCTACGAAAACAAAGTAAGTTTTCTCTGTTACTAGATATGCAATGTCAAAAAATCAATAGTGCAATGCTTAAGTCAAATGGAGATTTATCACACTAAGCATAAGTTAATATAACCGTTATTTGTACATATTCTCGTAAACATCATGAAACCAACATGACCCATCTATTATTCGCCAACTGTTAAATTGTCGGACATATAGACCGATAGGTTAAACGAAATCATCACGTTGCACATTATTCAATCATCCAAATGTTTAGTGTAGTTAAAATTGTTTCGCTAAAATGGGAAAAAAATTTCGCAGATGCATACAAATGAAGAAGACTTAATGGTAATTTTGTTTAATTTTAAGCGCATAAAACATTTTAACGTTTATTTCTTTACTATATCTATTTTGTATCATGCAAAACATATAATTTAATATTTTGCTACCAGTACCAATTACGCAGGAGACAAACTGGTATCATATGACATTAATTCTGTCATTTTCGCAGGAGGCATATTCCATGAACTGTTAACCTTACGATTGACGTCAAAATGTTTATTGAATTAAACAGGCGAATAAAATGTGTTGATATGTAAATACATTTATCATGATGCCCTATGTAACAGGGCAAGAAATAATGATCATTTATTTTTTTAAAGACAAAACTCATTCCTAAATGGCAAATTAGTCACAAAACAATATAAAAAACATGTTTGTTGTATTTTAAAGATAATCAAAGAAAAACACGTGTGTTTTATCAATTTACTTAACTGCTTATATTTTGGAAAATTAACATTTGAGCGCAGAAAGAAAACGGGCGAAAAAATTGTAAAGCATTTGGTTAACAAACATTGATCGTTACTAAATGCTATATTTTCAAACTTGTCTAACAACCATGACCTTTTCTTCAGACATTTTTGACGCTTCGGATATCAATGAATGCGTGCCCAATTTATGCTTAAATGGAGCAACATGTGTAGATGGTCATGCTGACTTTGATTGTCTATGTGCGGATGGATTTTACGGACTACTTTGTGAATCATGTGAGTATTAAAATTAGTTTTCACGGCTCAGTATTCAGAGATACATTGCATTCTTAATTTTCAACTAAAATATGTATTGGCCGACAGGTGTTCACTTGTTAACAACTGAACGATGCGAAAACATTGGTGCCTCTATAAAATAAGAGTTTCAAACTATATCTGCCTAATATTATATCTTCCAATGTATTCACGAGATCAGTTTGACCACTTGTTAACTGTTACTTTGTTAACTTTTATAATTGAATATGTGTCGCCATTTAATAAGTGTAATGAGCAGAAAGTAGCAATTATATAATTTTCATGTTTTGTTTGCAATCAAGATATATTTTTGTAAAGTAAACTTGTAAGATATCAAATGTATTATGTGCCTGCAAGCGTTTTCAACCAAACACTTTATCGCACAATAAGGTGTCATAAATTTCAACCTGCATGTTACTGAATTTGACAATTATGCAGTTGTTTTTGTTTTAAATTGACTACACTAATAAAGATTATATCTGTTTTACATATATTAAGTTATTGAAATATATTCTCAAAATGTACCCTACCATTCATGCTAACAGATGATACTAATTTCTGGTTCGCCGTGAGACTGGAATAGCAAAATATTCCGTTCATGGCGGAAGCAACTTTAGTTATCCAAAAATGCAACACAAAACATAATACGCAAAAATCATAAAATGAAATCACACATCTCTCAAGATATGATATTTTACATCAGATAATGCTTAATGATCTATAATATGTAGCCAACTTTCGCAATTTTATGATTGTCAAATTAATCTAATTATATCATTTGGTTTGCAATACATTTCTAAGCTGGATGCTGGCGGTATGGAGTAAGTTACAATGGAAACGTCAATGTTACGGCAGATGGTAAACAATGTTTAAACTGGTCAATGCTTGAAGATCCTTCATCTGCATTAGATCTTCTTGAAATATTTCCAGACGAAACTTGGGAAGATTTGGGAAATAAATGTCGGTAAGAAAAATAATATTTAATTAGTAAAAAAATAAATAAATGTTTTATACTATTTTTAAGTTCCATAAATTGCAGTCAGATATAGTAATGTAAAATAATTAGAAATTGACAGAGACAAATTGTTTTGAGTATGGATGGGATTATATATGCAAAATCAAATGAAGCAGACAAATATATTAAAAGGCGTAGCCCTCAAAGATGACTTTTAAGATTACATTCATAAAAAACGTTGATCTTCCATTTTTAAATTAAATGAGATAAAACACACATGTACACGTTGGATATGTTGTCAAATGGAATGAAACACTGGGCGGAGGGTTCCCAATTGTGGTCATTACTCTATTGTTTTAATGTCATAATAATGCAAATCGTTCACTCAAAAACATATTCAGTTAAAATCGTCGAAAGATTGCGAAAACACTTAAGATTTGGTTTATGTGTTCGCTTAAAATTAGTTCTTTATCAATTGGATTAGTTCTTTATCAATTTTATCAATATATATATATTTATAAATTTATGCAACACATAAAGTAAATATTACACTGTATAATAAAAATAAACAACTAGTGAACGCAAGTGGCGAAAATATAATTTTGAGAGTTCGAAAGCACCTTAATTTTGTTTGATTGATTGCTAACAATCAAATCTCTATGAATTGCAGTTAATTTAGTAAAACAAAATGTATATGATGATAGATGAAGTATATAGGTCATCTTGCGTTCTGCAACGCATGATCGCATGATGTCGTGTTTATTAAAGAAATGAAAGTTGCACTGTGTTTGCAAATTGACCACACAGCTATTACTTTCAAATAAAAATGCGACCAAATGAGTTCTTATCTGTATTCTAAACGTTTCGTCACTTTTATTATATTTTAAGCATGCCTGAGGGGATCGATGCGGACCGACCATGGTGCCCTGTGTGGATGCACAGCGGTGTAACCAGCAAAGATATTGCTGCGGTGTATTGCAACGTTATCTTATGTAGTTAAAAGTATATGAAGTCAAAATGCATTTGCAAATCGGCTTGTTATAAAAAAAATAAAGATATGAACTGATATCAATGCAATGATTTATATAAGGTCTAAGAATCATAAATGTATTGACGGATGAACATGTTAAAATATAATAACTCTTTGAATGTTGAACACTAACTTTCTTTTTTATTTTTGCTTTATTTGAGTATTTGCATGATCTCAATATAATATTTCTTCATGCTTTGTTATGCGTATTCTTAGAGACACAAAGTGTGTTTTTATATAAATAATCTATGTATTGTAATTTGCATTGTAATCATTATCCCATTTGCTTTGATTTTCTTTATAGCTTTTCAAATAAAGTTGAAACATATTAATTATAATAACACCATAAACAATGACCAGAACACTATGGACATGGTTATTTTCAAAGCCTAGCTTCTGTATTGTATTATGCTTTTGTCAGTGATCATCTCTCGGAATAATATCTTTAAATAACATTGCTTTGATCTACTCATAAAAAGGATTACATTAGTACATTTTTTTTGTGAGTTTGCGTCCAATGAATCATTAAAAAGTTAGATAGATGGTTTTAAAAATGACTGAGATATATATAGATCGATTGATATATAGATTGATATATATATATA
>LQRL01011637.1:8066-28415 GCA_001703475.1 Hydroides elegans | reverse complement strand
GATTTTAAGCAAGTATCCTCCCCCTATTTCAAAACGTGCTTCACAAATGACATACCTCGAACATCAAGTAATATCCGTTGATAGTGGTGATAAGGTATGTAATCCAAAACAAAAGAATAACAACTTCATTCCTTATTTCATTTTAACATAATGCATTCCATTTTGATCACTTTTAAACACATACTTAACACATTTACTCTAACGTGTGTTTATTTACATGTTCCATTATTCTTATGCTGCAGTTATGCATTTGCGTGCTTACGTCACAGTATTTCTACGCAAAACATTGCGTCACTATTGGGCTCGTATTTATGACGCTTACGTTTTTCATAAATCAATTTTATAATTAACGAGGATTGTGTTGATGTGCATTTTGAAAGTATAACAGGTAATTTCGTAGGCGGTTAGTGAATGACTTATTTTTTGAATGATTATATTTTATTTTTTTCTTCAGGAGGGATATTGTCTTCTCCGCATGCTTTACCCTCTGTGATCGAACGCTTTGCTTTGTTGTATTCCTCCTTCGTAAATGGACCATCATTGATGTTTAATTCTTCTATTATTTGGTCGGTTTCTTCGTCCTGTCCCCCGATATCAGGGGGGTTGCCAAGTAAACCATGGGGGTGCTTAAACCAGTTCGCTGTTCTCTTTTCTTTGGTGTCGCCTTCTATTTGTCCTTTTCTACTTGCCTTTCTTCCACTTATTTCATTTATCAATTAGTTTATATTGGTTGCCATGTTGTGCATTTTCTATCTGGTTGATCTTCATAGAAAGATTGTCTTCCTCTAACTCATCATACTTCTCGTATAGGTTTGCGCGTGCTTTTCTTAGTAATTACCTGTATACTTCATCGGGATTTTGTTGATATTTGTCGAAGGCTTCTTCTACAACAACGGGAAGAACAGCAACGAGCCAAATCTTAGCCCTTCGACGATTAATTGAAGGCATCAAAGATAACAATCTCTCAGCAATAATTATCTTCATAGATTTCAAAAAGGTCTTAGATGCTATACATCGCCGCAAACTGATCAAGATTCTACGAGCATACGGTATACCAGAAAAGCTAGTGAGAGCAAAAGAAGTTATGTACACATACACTAAAGCAAAAATCTCCAGATTGTGAAACCGATTTGTTCGACATCCTTGCTGGAGTATTAACTATTCTAATGAATTTGACATTCAGATGCAAGTATCTAGAAATAAAAACAATACTACGATTCGTGGCGAGTGAAATCTGTCAATTCTCCTCGGGAAAACAAAAAAATAGTTTCACTCGATCTTCGCTCTCGTGAAACTATTTTTTTTGCTTCCCCTCGGAGAATTGACAGATTTCACTCGCCACTCATGAGGTATTGTCATTAAATTGCTTATTAATTTTATATCACATATTAATTATCTAAATATGTTTTTTTATTAAAAGCATAATGATATGCGTTTGATAAACTATATATTTCATGATAATAATAAGTAATAATAAATGTCGATTCCCTTACTAAGCTTTCGAAAAATGAATAAAACTTCATACTTTAATGAGATGTCACCGATACATAAAGACAACAAATATGAATATATGTTTAAGGAAAAAACTCTTTAAAATAATTAAATGTTTTATCCCAGAGGGAACTATTCTAATAATAATTTAATCATCAATGAAGTAGAATGAAGTGTTTATTTCTTTCATGAAACACATACACTTTTGTTGCTTATTCTTAAGATGCAATTGAATAAAAAATATTGAATATTTCAATACCGTATGCCATTATAAGTCTCGTAGAAATCGGCTAGGAACATTGTATAGATTTTATTAAAAACGTAAAGGTTATTGTAACAGTGTTCAAATGGTAAAACAGATTTGTTTCAAGCGCGATGCCTATGTTCAGAAGACTTTGTTCAACAGAATGATATTCTGATAATCATGTGATCTTTATATATTTTCTTTCTACTCCTACACATCGAAATGGCGCGTTCTGTTTGAGTTTTCCATCAAAATAATTTGAACAAATGCTATCGATTAATGTTTAATTTCATCACCAAGAGGACTTTTATTGCGAACCATCTACTTCCATTTTGGCCAACATCCGAAAAGTCAAAAGACGAACTTTGGGGAGTGGGAATGTCAATTGTTATGCAGTTCAATTGATATCAACGATCAGCAAAACCATTAAAACTAGTAATTCAACGTTGAGACACAGCCAACAAATTTACGACTTTCATTATTTTATCGTTTTATTATGATATTTGATATTAATATATTTTCAGATTATATAGTAAATTGGATGTTGATGGTCTAGCCATTCATGTGCATGTTTTCACTTGACTCCCTATGTAGGTCAGCTTTTACGCATAGCTACGTATTATTAATATCAATACATCTTCATACAGTAAACCGCCCTAGAGTAAATCTTGTAAAACGCAAAAGCATATAATAAATCCATAAAAACCAGCCATTTATATAAAACATAGTGCACTGATCCATAATACTCCGCTATAGTTGAAAACCTCAGGATCCATTGATTAAGCCCCTGTATTCACCTTATTGGCTTTTACAATAACATAGTAATCAGGACAGGAAAATCAGGGGGTTATATGGTGTGATCATACAAAATATTGGAGATCCAAGAATGTCTCTAATGGCCATTGTAAATAACAATGCTAGCTCTTTGCCTGACAGGATTACTTTAATGCCTTTGGGGGTCATTCGTAGATTGTTGCATTTTCTATAATTGAAGGGTTCAGGGCACACGGATATAAGTGGATATTTGCTGTTTTGAAATGCTAAAATCCAACGTCCATCATATAGTAAATTCTTGTAGTTTTTCAAATGAATTGTGTTTATGATTCATAAATGCGCTCAATTGCTATATGAAACGGAACAGAATAGGTCATCTTAGACTTAAAAAATGGTAATGCAAAATACATTGTATTGAATTAGTATTTTTTTGCACGAAACCCTCAATTATAAATAATCTTAACGACAGCGGAAAAAAGCTATTTCGATCCAGACGAATGTTTGGTGTTTGATGTTTTCACTAAGAATTAACAACTCATATGATTAATAAAACATAAACAAGAATACTATATTGGTAATATATAAGCGTCGGTATTATATGGAATAAGTGTTTGAAAGTGAAAATAAATACAGAAGAAATTAATAGGATTTTCTACATATAGAGCCTGATCAGGATATAGGATAGAAAGCAAATAATTGGATATTTGTCGTGCAAATTATATTATTAATAATATTTCTTGTAAATATTTGGGAATAAATAAAATATAACCATGGGTAAAGGAGAAGAAATCGGAGACAGACTTTTTCGACATCATACTAAGGTATGTAACTTTGTTGCTATATGATCAGGATTAGTTGATAGAATTCGCTAATTTTTGATATTGTATAAATCATATTTGTATGAATTATCCTATTTCAGTTTCATTCAAATTGGTTGTTGCTAAACGTTCAGCCTATTGTCTAGCGAGAAAAGATGTATTCAATACCGGATAATCATACATGCATTTATGTTGTATCAATCGTATTCTGTTCCCATCGAAATTTAGCCGATACGTACTAGATACGTAGTTCGATCCAACGATTGCATTATCGTATTCTTTAAGCAATTTTAACGATCATTTGTATCAATAAAAAATATATATTTCTTTAAATATTGAAACATGTGGGTTGAGCTGTTAACATATCGGGAAAAAAATGTTGGTCATTATGCATGAACTACACTTTGCTGTATGGAGTCATAATTTTTCAAGTGAATTCCGTAGGCTTAAATACATATATGTAACACACATTATACATTAAAATTTCTAAAAACAGTGTGTAATATTCATGAATTATAACTCCATTAAAGGGTTGCGTAACTATATTAACCAATAACCAAACATCATTCCCCGGAAAACCTGTGGTGATACAATTATAAACCGCTAGCAGAGCTTTGTTGACGGCATGGTTTTATCCAAAATAACATACTATTTTTCCCAACAGGTAACAAGTGGTGATATGGGTTGTGATAACCAACCTCTTTCTCACATACCTAATTATTAGACTTTTCACTTCTTCTTTTCATTCTCCAGGTTACCAGTGGCGATACGGGTGAGCCCGCACGAGCCGAGGACTTGATAACCCGCAAAAGCGGAGTGGACCCCGCAGATGTATCCGACCGACTCTATAACACACAGATCCTCATGGGAACCATAGATCCAGACAAGGACGCTGTAAGTAAAGGCTTAGTTTTTTTATTTCGTTGAAACATGTTTAAATTTCAGTAATGGCATCTCAAAAGATTCACCTGGCTTCTTTAGAAGGGCATGTTGTACTATATATAATCAGAGGAGACTGACTAAGATATATAAACACAAAGCGATACATTAAGTCATGTCACAAAATGTTGCGACGTCAATGTCACTGTGTTACACTCAAAAATATACATGAATGAAATTGTGTCTGCTTTATAAACCCGACCACGCGGATTACGAATCTGAACTTAAAAATGTTCTATCACGTCACGTTTTTCTGTTAAATCGATTTTTAATTTTCGGAATTTTTGACAAATTTCTATGGTTCTGACTTTATAGTTTATGATATTTTTCAAAATTACAATGTAAACCTACTCAAATTTTAACTTTCCTATTTTCATTTTTTTATAATCTATCCAGAAAAGAGGCTTTTAACATCCAATAACATCTTCAACTAAGAAAATATTGGTGATTCACATATAAATCTCAAAGAAAACTACTTTATTTTCAAAAATCATTCCTCATTCGAATTTCAGTGAGATTGTGTCTGAATATCCCTTAAACGTTTATTAAACGGTTGAGGAATATTGATTTTTGTTCATACTGTTACAATTTTCATATTTTTTTCATATATTTTAAACAAGAAAAGCAACCGGAAGTAATCGTAATGCAATTTTCAGGTTCACATAATTTCGTAAGAAACATACCATTAAACGCGAATTTTGACATTATTCTATTCATAAATAAACATTTATACAATATAAGATATAAAAATGCATTTGTAAAAATCGCTTTATTGAAAAAAAAACTTTAAGCGTAAAGGTATGTAGTTTGCATTGACTTAAACGGGCCGCGCGTTCCTAAAGATTTTGAGTTTATATTTCATTTTTACATGGTAATCCCACAGGTTCTTGGCATTATTATGGAGAATATTAATCGGACTATCGTAATAAGACTATATTCTGCCCGATTGCTCAAAGAAAATATTCTAAAACATTTCCGATTTATTTTTGATGACCCTGCCTATGGTACCCCTCTGTTCGAGAAGTTATCAAAATATATTAGTTTGTATTTTTGAATAAAATATATAATTGTAGTCAATATAGAGGTCAACCATTTATATAGAGTTAATTTCAAATCTGTAAGAATCAATGCTTGTGAAATATTTACCAAATTGGAATTTATTTTGACAAAAATTGAGAAAAATAGGCAAAATTAAAAATGCAAATTACAGGTAATTGTGACGTGAAGGAACAAAATGGACTTCGGATTCGTGTTAAACAGGCCAAAATCATATAAAATCACACTCTGCCTTTCATGTATAATTTTTAGGGTGCCAATTTGTAACACAGTGTGTTTAATATAAAATGATTGTTCCCACCTCCATATCAATTCCCATGTAGCCCCAGACCAAGACAAGAATTCTCCCTGAAATAAGTTCTGATTACTAAAAGAGTATAATTTATTAATAACATACAAAAGTATGTGATTGGTAATATATTTTCTTTTCCCATGCAGCCTCGCGCCGAAGACACGATATCAAAGCAAAAGAACGTCAGTTCCTCTGAACTCGGTGACATCGTTGACCGACTCAACACGTCATTTCCGGTTTGCCAGACCGACAGGGAACCGCCGAAAATATGCACAAATAGCATATCGAGGGCACCAGCGTCAGAAGATGAAATCAAGGTAAAGAACTATATGTAAATGGGTATATTGTGAAAGTGCGGATCCAACCAATGTTGCGCCAAAGAAGAATATATAAAACATGTTGAGGTATATTATATAAGGACGGAACGAGGGATGGGGCGCCTTAATGTCATTATGGGTAACCCCACCATATTTTTTTCTAAAGGCTGTGAAGTTATATTTTGGAATAGTTTATGTTTCACGAATTATAAACCAAACTGTTATCTATTCAGAAAAGTATATCACTTTCTCTCAGGATTTTCCCCCATTTGCCGCAGAAAACACTTTTTCACATCCAATAATAAATCGTTTATAAAAAGGTAATATTTATAGAATCAAATCAAAATAAAGGCTATTAATTTTATAACTGTTAGCCAACAGGGATGTTAAACATATTTCCAAATAAACACTGCATTTCAATAAAATCACCGTCAAAGCTCTCCCTCAGTAAATAATTCTGACAACTTTCACTAATGTAATGGGATTTTTTATTAATAATTGAACATTTATATTTCCTTATATTCCCTTTATGCCATATGTCCTATAATAACATCAATAATCGGGTCGCTGTCTTAACTATTGTTAACGGAAATTAATATATATTATATTCTTGTTTTATTTTTATCAATACGTACAATGTAAATGTGTATCCTTTCACAGGTGCTCCTTCTATTGCTTTCTATTCTTTTCTGTGTAATGATAAGTAACGTATTCATTGTGTTATCGTTTCTGCTCGACAAGCATTCCAGTTGTTTTCAATATTGTTCATAACTAGTTCGTATTGTTTGTTTCTAATCGTTATATCTTAATTTCACTCCTTATTTCAAAGTTTGAAAAAAATATTTATGCAAGAAATAAACAATATTCTCAACTGGTGTGTTTTATGAAATATACGAGAAACTACACAAAACGCACACCCTAGCCAGCGGAGGTGGTAAACCCAAACACCTAGGAACTTTTTTTGAAAATCATTACAAAACATACAATTTGCCCGCTTTAAAATACGGATTGTTCTCTTTTGATTTAGGAAATATACGAGAATCTACACAAGGCCGCTTAACTTTACACATTCGGATACTTTTTAATATGCGATTCGTTCAATTTGTTGTAGGAAATATACGAGAAACTACACAAAACGCACACCTTAGCGAGCGGAGGTGGTAAACCTAAACATCCCGTTGAAGAAGCGAAGACGCCCGGTTACGGCCAAAAATGCTACCCGGTTATTGAGGGAATCGAAACCAAGTTCAAAGGGGAGGCGCCAGTGGCGAAAGAGAAATATGAAGAACAGGTTAGGTTCTTAAATTTGTTTTAGTTTAAATCATATTTGTAAATTTTAATACTTTCTTAAATGTTGAGACAATTTAATACATCGAAATAAGAAGCAATATTTGGTTCTGAAACCATCGCAGAATAGATATTGTAATCCCAAGTCACGCAAAAGCTCCCACTCAGATTATGATATTCATAAGTCCCTTATAGTGTTGCTTTGCTAAAGTGGTTTGAATGAGCATATAACGGAATTTTGTATTATATCATATTTGTTTAATTGACATCCTTATTAATACAACTGATAATAGAAAAGGGTTACTTAAATGCATGATTGATTCATGTTTTCTGTTTTGATAATCTTAAACACCTCTGATGAGTTATAAATTATATGCTGGGGCCAAAATAATCGACATTTTCTATCATAGGAAATATATTCGAGATTATGTTAAAACAGAATGAACAAGAGCATGATGAACAAAAACATATCATAATCGGTCCCTTTAGCATTTACAATGCTATTATGTGACCATGCTAACATGCAATTGATGTTGAACTTCAAATAAGATTAAAATGGTTTTCTTTTCTATGTCCTCAAGACCCAAACACGCGCTATAGCCAACCAAATCATAACCACAAGGCCATGGCTACAGTAAACTACCGATTTCTATCGCAAATCGCGATTTTATAATATTTTCAATGTTTAAATTGATTAAAAAGCCTATTACAATATAAAAATGGAAAATATCGCGTTATTTATGGAATCTCGTTCAAACGAGATACAGAGATGCGAATTTCATTCGAAGTTTCGATAAAGTCTCATGAAATCACATAACTTCGACCCGTTCTGTGTGATTTGATTTGAAAATATTTGAAAAACCATGGTTGATCCAAAACTATATATATTTCATGTTAAAGGAATATAAACAGTTAATTTTACTACGAGATTTAAATACTGTGCCTGGATTTACCCGAAAATAGACCGGATTTAGTCGCTCTGGCTTTGTTGCATTGTCGATTCTTGACATGGAACACAAAACACATTGTTTCAAACAAATGATATGTAAATAAATATTAAATAAGAAATGAGAAAATTAAGGTTTAGTCCAAAAGTTGCGGTTATACCCGAACTCTTGGATAGTTTACTTACAACGCACAATATAAATTAAAAAAGAAACACGTATGTATGTAACTCACTCTATATGTTGTTGATCAAATAACGGATATAAAAAATATGTCATATCCTTATAATATCATTGTTTTCTATTATATTCATAGGTCAGCTATTTCGTCAAGACCCAGACGAGCGCTAGTCAAGCTCGCCTCGATAACCCGCGCATCTTGCTGTACCCCGAGCGCACGACCCTCATGAATAACGTCGAGAGAATCGCGTCGTTTCAGCAAACCGGCGCCACAGTACGTCAAAAGGAAATGCAACGAAGGGAGAAATGGTTCAACTGAGATGTTTTCGAATTGAGACATTTTTTGCTTTTAATTTTGTCAATTTAAGCGTTAAAACAAGTGATTTAGAAATTGAGGCGTTAAACAAATGACTGATCATAATAGTGAACATACGTTTTATTAGAGGAAAAAGTATGCAAACCAAAATTTAATTATTTTCTAAATCAGATTAGCCATGCGAAACACACTTTCTCATTATACGCTACGGGCCCAGTATGAAGGAAAGATGCCTAATTTAATTATGAAGTGTAATAACAAATAGTCGTTAACATCGCAAAAAAATATGAAAGATTATAATTTATCAGAAGCAGCCTTATCTAATTTTCTAAAGTACAATCTGATTATATATTGTCTTTATATTTAATAGAAAATATGGAATAATTATCGCCAAAAAGAGATGTAATGTAATTTACGACTAGCTGTATGCATGATATATGTAGGAACGTGACGCTACGTATTTATTGCCAGTATTATTTAACTTATTGAAAAGATGTATGTTTGTTGATTCCAAAACAGAATTTGTTTTTAACAGAGTGATATTCTTCTGTGATATTATTGTCGGCAGTTTATGCTTTTATTTTTATAATGTAAATAAAACGTTTATCATAAATCATTTTATAGTAAGATGTTATTCGTGTTGTGTTGAATAGACGAATGCGAATAAAAATAAGTGCATGTATATAGTAAAATAGTATAACTATATCTAAACAGACTCAAACCCTTTTTCCAATGTACAATGATGAATGATAAATTTTCCACACATTGATAGTCAATCTGAACATATTTGGAAGTGTTATTCTTCATCAATCTATAAACTCACACACTCAAAACGATTCAAGCCACTGAAGACCTTTGGAGCCTGGCCACATTGGAAGATTTTATTTTTGATTTTATTTCCCTAACAAACCTGTCTCCCAATATATTCCTTATGGGAAACTCAAAAAGCGATAAAAAGCTACCTAACCGCATGCTGTTTTTTGGTTTCACATAAGGAATACATTTTAAGACAGGTTTATAAGAATATAAAAGCCATTTAAAGCTTCCAATGTGACAAGGCCCTTAGACACTATTTTTGGAATTTGCGTACATACCATGGTTACATAACGTTTTAAAATGATTCCGTTTTCTGTGCTTTCAAATGAATTTCCTAGGAGGGAATTAATAAGGCAACTTTCGTGCCAAAGTTCAGCTTGTGTTTTTGTGGTTCAAATCATATTAGAAAGCACAACAACGGATCCGTTGGGAGGTGGGTGTAGAGTCTATTAACAGCCGAGTACGGAGAGTCTAATGTAATCAACGTGTCTGACACTTGTCTCATATATTTCCTTGGATACCGGGAAAAATATTTCTTTGAAAAAAATCAACGCGCGCAGCTGAAGGGTTCACAAAATACCCACGCGTTCAAATATATCTGTTGAGAATGCGTTAACAATGTAAATTATGATTACAATTTAGTTGATATAGTAACGCATCTAGATTCTTAAACACAAATTATTTAATCAATTAACACAATTTTTCCATGATGCTTACCGCAGCCAATTACGTAATTTTGACACAAATATAATTCTTTGAATTGAATAAGTCAACTGTGATATAATTCGTTGAATTGGTTAAGTCAATTGTAAAGTGGCAGGATTAATGCATCCAAAGGCTTTGGTTACACTTGCGTTTTAAATTACAGTTTTTTTAAAGGTTTCGCATGATTTTTTTTGGAACACTTGAAACAAATTTCTCTTTGGGTGATAAACACCAAGCGGGTTTATAAGCTCACCGTAAATAATAATTCGGAGATTAAACAAAAACTGTTAAACAAACGCAAATGCTACCATTCTCTATGGCGCACATAAACGTCATAAACTATTGAATAAATACGCTCGTCGCGGTTGATAATAAAGACATAATGTGACCAGACCCTGCAAAAATACATGGATGGGGGTTGGAATTGGTAACTGTTTTAACATGATCGAAAATCTGGAGTTTAACCCGTCCGCATCGAGATAGAATACATAGTATAAAGACGTGGCCTAATAGTTATGATATATGTTGTGATTGCATATTGTCTTAAGATCTGTTTTCGGCAAAATTGCAAACTCATGACACATACAAATCAATAACATAAAAATGAGTAACGGATACGTCAGTTGAATGTTTTCGTTATAATTCTAAACGTCCGACTTATCTGAAATTTCCTATTTCAGCATTCTTTTTTGGCATGATTTTGTTGAGTTGTGGTTCTTTGGTTTGAGGAAGTGACTCTAAACGATTTGAAATAATTTATTCATGTGGCGGTTTATCATTTGCATTGTCACACTTTATTATAAATGAATACATTATTTTTCAGTCCAATTCATTGCATACTTTCTTATTTTTGTAGTAATATTAACTTGTTAAATGTCAATTTTTAGTGCATTTTTATTAGGTTAGCCTTTGTACGGAACCCCTTTAATATATTAAGCGCTAGTCACTACGAGTTTTGCTATTTTTTTTCTGATTTTTTTTTCGACAATAAAACAACACTAAAACACGTGATCAATTACAGATGTTTATTGACGCAGTCATCAAATACAAAATTGACACATTTATATATATTATGCCATATGATACATAACGTCATTATGTTAAATAAAATGTAATGCTTTTCCCGACCTTTTTAGGTTAAACTCGTTTCATCACAGATCGTTGACAACATGCATAAAACGAACTCTTTTTTATGGGACTACTTACACTCTTTTCTAATATTCTTGACTTTATCACTCTTCAAGGGGACTATTTTCTTTTTAACATCACTCTTCAAGCCATTTGTCAATGCTTACGTTTTTGTGGAGCATATCGTTCACCGCTCATTGGTAAAATAAAAACCGATATAAATATATACAGCTGGCATTCTAAATAATTCTAAATGAATGGAGTTTGTTTTATCCAACAATAAGCAATGTTATATCACACATTATGGATGACTCTTAAGTAAATATATGTATGCAACATTAGTTGGTAGTATATTTAGGGTATCTTAAAAAGACAAACAAATGCCCTTCACATAAAAAATACTTTTATGAACAAGCTGACCATACTCTCCGTAAAATGTACGATCGAAAATTAGCGCGCTTTTCTGAGCATTTTCGGATGTTGAGACGAGTTTGGTCGTATAATCTACATGTACATTATCAGGTTTTCAACACAAAATAATACACTTTTAGGTAATTATAACATAGCCCAAAAAAACTATTTAATCGCAATAGTAAGGGCAATGAATACATTTATACTTCTTGTATGAGCTATATCGAAAATTAAGTTCGTTTGATAATGTATGTGTATAAATGTACAATGTCGTAAACCTATATAAATAAATGTCACTTCTAAAATTAATTTTGTTATTGAACTAGAATCTACCACCGTCACATTATCACATCATTGCTTTTTAGCATATACACTTTCCACTTAAACGAATGTTCACCATTATCTAACTTAATCATGTAATTGAATGAAAAAAATACATGTTTTAATTGCTTTATAAAATAAACTGTTTGCGCAAGTAACCTCTTTATTAAAAAGACAAACACGATTTTTAACTTTGTTTAATACAGTATGTATTCAATTTGAATATTCAATGAAGCAGATAATTTTGACTAGAGTCCAAAAAATGATAAAAACACTGTAAAATGTTTTCAAAAGTAAAACTATAAGATTCAGGATCCTAATTAAATGACTGATATTGATTGACATGAAAGGTAGGTTTTTAATACTTAACAGCTGGTATCACACTTACTCTCTATTTTCTGAGCTATCAATTGCTATTTTTATTTGCAAAATCTAATATATACAAGCGTTTCTTTCTATATACAAACGGTTCATGTTATGTAATCAATTTGAAACGCCTATCCTACTTTTTCTTGTACCTATGATTGATGCAAGTGTTTAAAAACCGGGGATGTAAAGCAGAATATGCTTTGGTATGGCCACACTGGAAGCGATTGGAAGCGACAGCAAATTTTGTTGTTATATGTTGTTATATGGCTAAATGGTCAGCATTGGATCATATAAACTCCATACATCAGTCCAATAAAGAACATACATGTATAACAACAAAAATCGTCGTCGCCCCTCTTCGCTATCAGTGTGACCAGCCCCTTAATGTTTTAAAAATAAACTGGTCGCTTAATTCAAAATAACATTATTAGAAACATGTGATCCGTCTAGTATGGATATAGTTTTATAACATCCCATCTTTGACATTTTTAGTTTTTATAAAATGTAGACCCTGTTATCAAGAATAATTTCTAGAAATAATTTGTGAATCAACAAGTTCTTGACAAATCTTGATCAAGATACCAGAAGATATTTTATATAACACTAATATTGTATTATTCTAAATTAACCTCGGTTAATTTTTTCCTTGTTATCAAGAAATCTGGAGGTGTTTTGTAAGCGCTTTACCTAATTAAATCGAACATTGTATTTAAAACTTCGAAGAAATTCAATTAAGATTACCTAGTAAACACGGATATTGCTTTATGGTTTTGAGGAAGTTTACTTTATTAAAACCTTACTTTCAGAGAATTTTAAAGCGAACTGAAAAACCTCCCAAGTATAGCATTTATAGGAAAACACCGTTAAATGTAAATTTAAGTCATACATAAAATACAGACTAAATTTAGAACAATTATGAGATAATACACAATTAAGATATGCATTTTCATGGACGACTCTCCGTTTTCAAATAAATGAAAACCATTAAATGTATCGAACCACTTTTAACATTTAATACAATTACGCTGTAACGGTCTTTCCACATTGGAAGCTTTTTCGTTTTTTTTGCCTAGGTGTTCCGGTGTTTTCCTGATAAAAATCTAAACTTACTACTCTGATGGCGTTTTTGTTAACCAATCGAGTTTTTGAGATTGCCACAAGAAAGCACGGCTACATAAAATTTTAAGGGTAAACACTCGAAAAAAGCTTCCAATATTGACATATTCTAACGCATGATATGCAAATTCAGTTTTCGGAAAAGTGACCAATCCAGTCATGGTTGCTTTCGTTGCGAAAATCGTTATTAAGATTTAACATATCAATTATTGTAAAAGATATAAAAAGTAACAAAAGTACAATATTGAAAGCAACATGATTTAGGGATAAACAAAGTCCTTTAATGTTTCTCTTTTTTTAAATCAAAGTATATTAAAATGAAAAATGACAATAATGTGCATACATTGAATTCTATATTAGATACCAAAACAATAAATTGCATTTTTAATTGCACGAACACGCGCTTACCGACATATCATCCAGCACTCGATAATTAATCGATCCGAACTGATCAAAATAGATTATAGGCAACTGATAAAACCCGGCCGGCGTACAACAAGGCCCGCCTGCCGCATCCATAGGCCTTTTCAAATTCACCAAATGACTATGAATACCGCCCGGCCTATAGGCTAACTCACATTCCCCCGCACAATAAAACGCCTTGTATTGTCTCGGTTGAACGACCCAATCCCAGCCGAATTCGTCGAAATCGATAATCAAGGGATAGCGGCAACAGTGTGTGACGTCAGCGGATTCGGAACAGTCGTAAAACGGACCGGAATGGCCACGGCGCATGCGGGCGCGAGGGGGAGAGGGACCGAGGCTCAGGGTGAGGATGGGTACCTGTGTAAGAAGGGAGTAAGAAAAAAAGGGAGAAGAGTTTTAATAAAATGTGAGAAAAAAAATTGAGAAAATCAGTAAATATTATGTGAGAAAACTGGGAGAAAAAGATACAGAAAAATGGGAGAAACTAGTTTTGTTTGGTCGAAAAGGCAATGTTTAATTCTTCCTCTTATATTATTTTACTCATTAACAATCTGTATCGCAGACAAAAACAATTCTTAGCACGCGCGCAAATGACACAGAATTTATTGAAATCTTAATGTCAAAACACAGTAATGGTGTGGGCAGGTTCGCGAGCATAATTGTCTGCAATCGATGCAAACATATCACCAATCCAGTATCAATGGGTGTATTCTATTTTCGTTGAATTTCGCAGTCGTTAAAAAAATCGCAAGTGTCTACCCAACACCATTAAATGTACGCAGCGCTAAAGACAATCGTGTTAATTATCAAGTTTTTTATTCGCGCACGCAAACAATATATATTTAAGCAAATCTGTTTTGTGATGTTGATTATATATACACGCAAAAATGTATATTAATCATATATTGATTATTATAATGGTTAGTGTGAATCGTGATAAACATATAAACCTTCATATACTCATCACATTACTCAATCAAAACCCAGTAACACGAACCTATATTATTCACGTTACATAAATTGCTTTGCACCAAATTCTTTCCCAATCACCAAAATTACACAATAGATCTAGGTTTTCCCTTTACTCAGTTACTTCGTTTTGATTACTCCACCATGTGATTATATGGTTGAGATAGCTACTACACTTTATTTCAAACAATACGAAAAATATTGCATTATAATATATCGATGTATGATTATATATGTACAGATTCGTATAGTGCCTAACCACATTGTAAGTTTTCCAAGCTTGTGTTCTACAAACCAAACTGAACAATGTATAATTTCAAGGAAACTTATCCCTACCTAGCCTGACTAAACCGCGTCTTAACGAAGACGTCGTTACGATGGTAAAATAAATTGAACTGCTCCATGCAATAATGTGTTAAGTCGACTTAACATGCTTCGCCAAATATATTGTTAAGTGTCACATGATAATAGATCCATGTCATATACTTAAATAATACTACAAATTCGATGCCATCATAATGATTTCATCCTTTGGCTACTTGCCAATCCTTATATTAATGACCAATACAAAAACATTCAATGCCTCTTTACTCGAAACGTCGATTTCAGACTTAACACAATGTTGCACGGATCCCTTCAATTGTAGTTTGGCACAGAATTGAAATTTTACGCAATTGAAATTCAATAGAGAACGTATCAGGCAGAGTGGAAATGTACGTCAACTAGTATAGTACATTGCATATTTCCAAGACGTTCATTAATCATATAAAATAAAAGATTACTGTCAAAACGGAATTAACACTTTGTATAAATATGCAAGACATAAGTTTAAAAGAAAACACGTTTACATAAATCGGATGTTTCAGAGGATGTCCATTGTTCACCTACATGTTTTTCACCGTCCATTAAATGGAAGGTAATAATACGCAGTAATATAGTATTTGACTGTATTTTTCTTAGTTAATCGTGATTCAGTCATATTAATTATTTCTAAAATCAAAGATTCGACCATCATTATCATGGCTCTATTAGCCTTATTTTCCCAGTTTTAGTTAATAAGAAAATAACGTTTAACTTGTTTGTGTGATATCCGTCTCACACCTCTAGATCTACAGTCCAGTCATACAAGAATTTCCTTGAAGAAACACATTGGAGACGTTTGATTATCTGAACGAATCGTGACTAATACGGATAATTGGTCAAAATAGGAATAAAGTTTCCTCAATTAACAATATGTGCGATAAGGTTTTCGACCGAAAATATTGACCACAATGTTCCTAGAAACCAGGTTTCTAAAACACAAAGCGCGATCACGTTCGTATGTTTACTGAAATGATTTTTGATTTAAAGAACACAAAAAGAAAAAAAAACTTTCAATGAGGCAGGTCATAATTTTGAAGAAGTAAATATGAATTTCAAATATGTGTGAAAAACATTAAACTCTACCACAGAACCCTAAATGGTTGTAGCATTGCATACCCAGATAGATTTAATTATGACATGCTTGTAAAATATAAACGAGCTATCAAAAACCTTTGTTAAATTTGAATTATATGTAAACAGCAGATTGTTCCTTACTTCCGATTAATTTGACGTAGGCTTATTTTAACACTTCTAGGATAAGTAATAACGTCACACCTTATGAAACCTATATTTAACAACATTGCTTTATCATGATGTGCAAATTATCATTCATGTTTTGATTATAGAAACACTTTTCATCTCTTCGTATCAGGCAATCTAAAACAACGTCGCAGGCGACGTCAACGTTGCGTTAAAATAGCAGTGTTATTATGTAGTAGAAAAGACATAAATTAATAGCATCGTACAACGACGAAAACACGTGAATTATTAACTTATTTTAAAGGCGAGGAACATGATTGCCAATTTGTTATTGAGGCGACGTTATATTCACGTGTCACAGACGTCGCAACGTAAACACTTTCGCCGAAATAAAGCGTTTTAAGTAAAAAGCGGTGAGTCTTATTGAAGCTCCTTCAGGATGGGGTTGGTGGGATGGGTTTATCGCATATTCAGAAAACATGAAAAGTGTTTTCTCCTGGGGGCGTCTCATTGCGAGGGTTTTTTCCCCTAGAATCATGAAAAACATATAACAATATAATGTCTATCACTCAAGTACTAAATGATCACAGCATCGCATTCAATATTGTTTCTCACGCCCTTTTTGCATATCACGTTTGTTGATTGATACATTATCAGAAACAATTGCGTTGGTATTTTCTATACATACTTACTCTGCTGTTTTTCTAGTACTTACTCAGATAGCACAGGCGGTTTTATGAAGACATTATCTAATCACAAAAGAATAAAACAACCCTCTTTACACATTACACTTTGATACGGCAGATAATATCGTGATGGGAAGTAGTTATTGATGGTTTAAAAATGTAGAGTTCGCAGAAAGTTGGCTTGGCGGCTTTAGCCTACATTTGGGTGTACCAGTAAAATAACATAAGCTTATGACATAGATCTTGTTTTCGAATATTTGTTATGAGTTTTACTCTTTTGTTTTTGTCTCTTAAACAACAGCTTTGCCCTCTATACATGAACAGTGTGACGAATGTTTCTCCGAATAAAGACCATCACATCAAACTACAAGTAATTTTATATAATAACATTATATATACAAAGTTGGCATTAGTTTATAACCATATATATATTTTGGTGGATACTTCATTAAACACTACCTTAAATACCCCCGCGCGCATATATCACAAAATATAAGCAAAATCTAGGCATTGTCTCGATTTTATCGAATATAACATTACCGCAAAACACATTCAAATAATGTAAAGTGCTACGAATCGTTAGTGATGTAAAACACATCACTTCATTATTCGCATAAGGCAATCAAATCGCCTTTTCAAATCTCACACGTATCACATAATATAAGCAAAGTATAGGCATCATCGTTTCATTGGCGGACTATTTTTTAAATCTTAACGACAACCGCATTGCTCAGCCCACATGCTATCCACCAGCTCACTAATAATCGTGAAATCATCTTTCATATAAATGAGCGAGAGCGGCGCTTGTTTCGTCGGCGTACAACACGGCCCTCCAGCTTTATCCAGCGCCAATTTCACCAGATGACTCTGTGGTTGCGACAGGTAACCAAGGGGACAATGACCCGCGCAGTAATACGCATTGTAGCGACGCGGCGCCAATATGAAATCCCAATTGGGCCCGAATTCTTCGAAGTTAATGATCAATGGGTATCTGCAACAAAGGTAACTGTTGCTGTTGGCGTCACAGTCCTGGCCCTCTGGTGAGCGGCGTTGGCGTCGATTGGCGCCACCTCGGGTCATTTCCACGTACAAGGTTGGTTTCTGTGAGGACAAATCAGAAAAAGAGAGGGAAACACTAATGAGTTAGTCAAACTACGCGCGGCGCCATGGTACATGTATGTATATGGTAGATATTAGAGTTTAATAATTAATAATATTAAAATTATTATATTTCTTCTAAATATATGACATAATTAGTTATGGAGCAATATTCAAATATGATAGAAAACTATAAATGACGCATATGTGTTGTAAAAAGACGAAATTAGATCCGATTTAAGCGATTCTTCTTCGCTAAGCGTAGATCTACAAAAGGACGCACGCGGCGCTTTAGCCCAAAGCCCTCACCACTTACCACCCCATCACCCTACCCGCAACAAAATACATTGGCGCGTGATTAATCGGCTCTCAAATAGTCTCTATGGCGCCATGGGCATAGCAAATGTCTCCTAAGATATATAGACAAGTTGTTTTGGTATCTTTAACATTGTAGCATAGACTAGTGGTGTTGAGGTAAAACATGTAAAGAAATGCAAATTATTTTGTTTGACTACTTTAAAACATATTTCAAACATTTAATTGCATGCATGAAATCATTGTTGTGTTAAAAATAAGCTTAACGATTTTCCACCGCATTGTTTTTTTTTAATTTATTTGTTTAAAGGAAAGACCCAAACTAAATTGTCATGGGCGAATTGTGTTTTGCGTTATAGGGAGAGAACCCATTGTACTCTGTAAGTCGGTGCTAAAACAGGAGTACCCAACGGGCCATTTTTGAAATAGTGTCTCATTTTACTGCATTTGGCTTGAAATGCATTCTCAACTACTTCAAACCTGATAATTGTATGTATTTATTGAATGGTTTTATTCTTAATTTGCCAGCAAGGAACACAGATAATATCGTGCCAGCAACTTTGCACAAATTTGCCAGCAGAATAAAACATTGATGTAAAGATATGTTGATTTTGCGCATAGTTTGAAAAAGTATCTTTTCGGGCTCTTTTATGTATATCCTATTTTATGTATAGCCAACAACTTTATAGGATATTTGAGACATATTTATGACTTGGGTTTTATTCGTATAAAATGCCAGGAGAATACGAAATATTTGAAATACACGATTTTATCTATTCTGTTCTGTGAAAATGCCAGCAAGACATAAATTTGAAAAGAGTAAATATTTCACAGAATAAATCGCTGGGTACTCCTGCTAAAACTAGCAACTACCCTGTGACGATAGTATATTGAAAAAAAAACAAACATGCATGTATAAGGGCGAATATATTCACCCATAAATAATTCTATTTAGAAAATCCCCACCCAAACTGCGCGTAAAATATATTAGTCCATTGAACAGGTACATTAGCTTTATATCAGTTGAGAGTTGCTCTGAAACGTACATTCTAAATGAGGGTTATTCACCTGGTCACCAGTACAGAAGTTATTAAAGTGTTAAACACGAAAAAACATGCATGCATTTTTTTTACAAAAAAAACTTATTTATTAAACATCATATGAAAATGTTGTGAGTTGGAGATTACAAGTGCAATGCAGCTATTCTATAAAAAAAAGAATAGCTACATTGCACTTGTAATCCTTTCATACGTTCATTATAAGAAAACTATAACCGATGGTCATTCATTTATGTAAATCAAAATCTGATATGTTCGAAAAGTACAAGCATTAAATCCATATTATCAAGCATTGCCATAAACACTTATTTTCGTGAATATACCAAAAATGCCTATTGCTTTATCAAAATACGAAATATAATCTTATTACTATAACATTGACTTTATTTGTATTCGATAATTCTATTTTCTAAGATGATCTGATTTAATTCTCAGAATCGTTTCTAGATTGTATATATTTATTCGGATGCAACGGAATGTACTGTATCTCTTAAACATGCAATTAACAAACATCCATAGTGCTGTCCTAAACGGTTCAAATTGGTCATAAGAGTATGATCTATACAATTGCGCGCGGTTCTAACCCTACACATTTCTAGTGTTTAGCGTTGAACGTTTAAGGGTTTGCATATTCAAAATTAAGCGTGTAATGTTAAGCGCTAAACGTTTAGCGTTTAGTGTTTAGCGTTTAATGCTTAGCGTTTAACTTT